>JASAMX010009423.1:0-31439 GCA_030248175.1 Microlaimidae sp. YZB2_3 | reverse complement strand
AAAGTCAAAATTCAAAAAAGTAGAGTTAATGCAAGAAAATTTTTCTTTTGTAATAGAGTTGCATCTAAATGGAATAACTTATCGGAAAAATAAGTTTCAGCTGCTTCATTATTTGCCTTCAAACGAAGTTGGATTGATGGCTCAAATTAGTGCTTAGCAAACTAAGCCTTTGAGTCATTTTTCCGGTAAACCATATTTTTGTCGTCCATATTTGCGGCCGCAATCGGCTCGCATAGTAACTTGATTATATTATGCTAAATGATTATTTTATTTTAAGTGATACTATTGATGTTGTATGTTGTGTTTACTAGAATAAACAATTTGAATTGAAATTGAATCAAAGTTCTCAAAAC
Source organism: Microlaimidae sp. YZB2_3 (assembly GCA_030248175.1). NCBI lineage: Eukaryota > Metazoa > Nematoda > Chromadorea > Desmodorida > Microlaimidae > Microlaimidae sp. YZB2_3. Next base: position 31,086 of record JASAMX010009423.1, on the reverse strand, counting down.
TGTTAACGGCACCAAAGATCCCATACCCCCAATATGTGCGCACAGAGCAGAGTAAAAGAGTTAAACCGTCCTTTCTAAAATTTTCTGTTAACAGAAAACACCCTAAAGGTGGGAGTTCGGATATTTAGTATAAATTTGAACAAACATTCTTTTAACATATACTTGTTTGATTGCAATCCTTACTTTTTTCACCGCCATTTCTTCGATTAAGTATAGTCAGAATTTTTATAAAAGGTTACAAAAAAATTTTAGGTTATTTCTAAAAAATGCTATTTCTTAGCAATAAGAAATATTAGGTTTACAAATTTTAGATAAAAACGTGTTTAATTTTTACAAAAACTAAATTATGCTTCAAAATTTGTTTGTAAAACCTCAAAATTTTTAACAACCATTCAATTAAAAGTCTATTTTTCTAATCATGAGGATTATAAAGCGCAGCGACTTTTCAATGCGGACATTTTTTTCAAAACACTGCACCAAAAAAAGATTTTCATGATTTAAAAACTCAAATTTTAAAAAACTAATAAGATCAATGTCTTCAACAAAATAATTTCGAAGTAAAATGTTCTAAATTAGTTTAATGACTTTACTATAAATTAAAATAATGGAAGTTGAACAATTAACACAACAACTTTTGATAAAATAATTAAAAAATAAGTAAAAGACGAAAAGTTAATAAAACAAATATGGGTAATATTTTATTTTATTTGATAATAAAATTAATAAAGTCAATATAAAAATGGGTCGATTTCAGGCTTTATACTTCGTTCAGTTCCAACAAAAAAACCTAAGATTTTGACTTTGGGCGATTTAGGAACATTTTTGGATTTTTTCTGCATTTTTGGCATTTAGACTTAAAAAAAATAAAAGGTTAAAAACTCAAAAAAGCTCTAAAATAAGACAAAATTCCACTTTTGGTTTTTGTTATTTGGTTAAACACTATGGACAAAATGCATCGGACTTAAGAGTGTACAAACAAAAGGTTTCAACCAGAGAATCAGAATTAACAATGTAGATATTATTAGAAAAAAAACGCCTAATTGTCTGTCTGTTTTAACATCATTTTTGAATTGTCATTTTACAATATTGTCAAAAGAACACAAGTTTTTTTGTTTATCATAGTTTACCAAATAATTCTTTTCAGAAACCAAGAGAATTTTTCGCGGAAGTTATTCTGATGATTTGTAACTTAATTTGTTAAAACTGTCTTAATACTTTCTGAACTCAAATATTTTTTAATCGGCATTTGTCATTTTAAAAAACAAAACTGCTTATGAATTTGTATTATTTAATTCATAATTTGTTTAGAAAACCGCGAAAAAACGCCGCCTTTACTCATATAAGAATGGTTCATAATGAAAAAGCAATAAATTAGTTAACAATTTTGTATAAGTTAATTCATATAATTAAGCTAATCTCTTTTTTGCGCGCAGATAAAAAAACCCTTGTAATATTATTTTAATGAGATAATAGTTCAAGACTTAATCCAAGTATTATTACATAAATATAATGTAAAAACTGTCATAAAAGTGGTTTTAAAGAATCTGAAGAACTCTAAATGAACTATTAAGACGCAATTAAAGAAGACACAGGTGCTACAGTTTTTAATTACTCAAAGTTTATCTTTGCTTACTTTGAAGTAAGTGGTGTTTTTAACTGTTTTATGTTCTTCCAAGAATGCGGTTTTTCCGTGTTTTTTTAAAGTTGTAATTAAAGATGAATTCTATCAAGGTGAAAATAACTAGGTGGTAAAGTAACCACTCGTTCTTTGAGAAAATATCACGTGGAGAAAAACACCTGACGCTTAATAACAATTAACTTAATAATAATAATAATAATAAAAAACTTAATAATAATTAGTTATATCATATCTGAAAACTTTTTTTTTATTATTTTTATTCTCGCATGTTCATTCATTCTTTCTTTCTTTTTTATGGCGAGCGGTTACGCCCTTAATTGCAGCCTGAATGATTTTAACTTTAGTTAATAGAAATGCGGTGTGATATCCTATAATTGATGCAATCTTTTAAATTTCTTTAACCACTTATGCGCTAGTCTCATTCCAAAAAAAACAGTTTCAGTTATACCGTAACCGTCTATGACTGAAAATAACATTTAAAAGTTGCAGCAATTAAGAAATCTAAATAAAAATTACCATTTTTTAATAAAAAAAATTAAAATTGGGTGACGTTGCAGTGTAATCCATATAATAAACAAACGAATCTTTACACAATAAAAGAGACCAGAAACCCATGTTTTGTTTAGACCAGAAGCCCATATTAGCTGTGGTTTGTCTGCCAGAGCTTTTGAAGTCTCAAGCGTTCAGTTAAAGCAGCATTTAAAGTAAATACGTGAAAAGCAAAACCACCACAGAAAAAAGAATGTCCATGCAAAAAAAGTTTGGATAATTTATTTCAAGTAAAACATATATTATATACTGTTATCAAAAATATATAATACTATATATAAGCATCATATATTTTATTTATTATCAAAAATATGTAATATACCAAAACATTTGCAACTCCTATATAAAAATTTAAGTCAGATTAGGTCATTATAATGAGCCTCTCCATTTAAATGACTCCCTCTATAATAATGGCTAGTAGCCCTTTTAATACCGCGAATTAAAATAGAGAGGAATCCATTATAATAGCATATAACTTTATTTTATATATACTCTCAAATGTATTGTACTGTCTGACACGAGAAAACTTGTGCGGCCAGGCCAGTATTGCACTTGTGAGTATATATGAAATGATATGTTTATAATGGCTTCCTCTCCATTTGAATTGCGCGAATTAAAATGGCTACTATGTCATTGTTATGGAGGGTGCTATTTAAATGAAGAGGCTCATTATATTGGCTTACTCTGATTTATTTTTTATATAGGAGTTGTACATTTTTTGGTATATTATATATTTCTGCTATTATATTATAATTATTATCAAGTAATTTTTCACGTTTTGCATTAACACCCTTCCACTAGCGTATGTGTTTGTTTCTTATGTATACTTTTGCGTAAATCATTTGTACTGTTAGGTATACATTAAATTTCACATGTTCACCATAAAGTTGTTTTCAGTCTCAATCCTTGTTAAATAGATACAAGTTATACTTTAACTTTTGCGCTTATTGACCTAATGATGTTTTTTTTTTGAAAATTTAACCAACCCTCTTAAAATTATATTTGTATTTTTTTTAATTGCAAACTCTAAGAGATACGAATTTGAAAAGACAGCTTAATTGTTAAGAGTTTTGTACTTCGGTAACTTTCTTAAGCTATAAAAAGTTTTTTACAAAAAATAAAAAAGTCTTATAAAAAACTGAAATAATTTTAGCTAGATTAAGCTTTAATTTAATTTAATTTAATTTATTGATTGTAATTTCTCATAAAGTATTTTTTGTTGAGATACTATTATTTTGCTGCAAAAAACTTCTGATTCTTTTGTGAAATGAGAGAAACAAACATAAGCGGTGTTGGATTCTATTGTGTGGATGAAGTTTCTTTTGCGGGTTTATTTAAAAAAGAATATAAATTAATAAAAAATTAAAGTTTCATACTAAAGCTAAAGTCTTCCAGGCTGAAATTAAGTGCGTAACCGCTCTCCATCAGAAGGAAATAAACAATAAACGCGTGAGCGAAAAAAATAAAAAAACTTTTCAGCGGTTATGTAATTAATTGTTATTTAGTTGCGTCAGGTGTTTCTTTGCACGTGATATTTTTTTATAGAGAGGTTACTTTACCACCCATTTATTTCCACCCTGATAAAATTCATCTTTAGTCGAATAAAATTCACGATTTGTATTTAGAAAACAAGTCATGGTTTACGTCCTTTTTCCTGTTTTTTATGTTTTTGTAAAAGTAAAATTAAAATCGCAGGTTTTTTTCATTAAAACAATATTATCTTTACACACAGTTTGTTAAAACTTACAATCAATATGCTAAAATAAATGTTATCGTATTTGTTAATTTGTATTTTGGGCATGGGGTCCTTAGAGCCTTAAGCAGGGACCTTGGAGCCATCGAAAATTTTTAGGAATTAGGAGCCATGAGCAATAAGAACTTAGGGCCTTTAAGAAAAAATTGGTTTAAGGTTAGATTTAAGCTTCGCTTAAGCCTAGTTAGACGTTTTAGCGATATTTAGTTTCGGCTCCAAGTTCCCTGTTTTTGGCTCCAAATTCCAGCTCAAAGTTCCCAAGGCTCCATCGACTCTAAATCTTATTTTGTACTTTTACTAATATATTATGTTTGTTAACATTTTTCTCAAATACAGATTGCCCTAAAACGTAATATGTTTTTAGTCATTTTTTTAAGTTTTTACATTCAAGAAGGTCAAAACAAAGGTTTTATTATTTAGACCCCCAAAATATCAGCGGAAAAATCTTAACAGGTTTTGGAAGTTGCAGTAAGTTATAAACCAAAAAAAATCAAATTAGGAGACAACCAGTTGAGTTACTGCAGTTAACTTTGTACCCCATATTTAAAGAAATAGATGTAATAGGTTTAAATATTTCGATTTTTATAAAAAAAAGGAATATTACTAACCAATCTTAATCAAAATTTTTTTATCTACTTAGATATTAGCTACTTAATAGCCATAATTTAAGACAGATTCTTTTGAAGAACTTGCTAAATAGACTTCTTTACAATAAATTCTTATTTTAGATTTTATATAGCTATAAATTGTTTGGTATTTGTATTTTTAATGTGAACGATTTATTTTATGCACAATAAGGTTTTAAATTTGTCTTAAAAAGATTATACTGCTTTAAACATGTGCACTGCCCCCTCGGGGGTTTTATAGGGGGGCCGATTTCAAAACGGGGGGGGGGGCACGGGTGCAACTTTTTTTGAAATAGGGAGGGTAAAAAAACGAGGGGGAAAGCAGGGGACAAAGTAAAAAAAAAGAGAAAAAAAGAAAAAAAAAAAGAGAAAAAAAGGACAAAAAAGGGGAAATTTAAGTTAAAACAAGTCTAAAATGGCTTAAAAAGCATTAGAATAGGCTAAAAATTGCAAAAAATGGCGATGATGGCGTCATAATAGGTTAAAAATTGCGCCATATCTTTTGGGTACTTTTTTATTTTTGGGCGGGAAGGGGAGGTAATAAAACGGGAGGGGGCACAGCCTCTAATATTCCAGGGGGGGCATTTTCAGACCAAGGACAGGTCTGCTGCTTTAAGAATAAAGTTGGTGATAAATTATGCTTTATGGTTTTTTTATATGAGATTTAAATGCTGATAGAGGTTAATATCTATTTTAAAATGCATACTTGTTATTTTGTTTTGTTTCATATAATTTTTTTTGATCAACTACCTCTTACATCATACAAAATATACAAAATTGTACATCGCATAGTAATAATTTATTCATTAGATAGCATAATATCTAATAATTAAATCAAAGGATTGGACAACAGAAAAAATTATTTTTAATAAATTAATTCATTTAATTTGATGATTTCATTAAAATTGACTTAGAAACCATTATCTAAAATTTTGAAAACCTATGGCTGATTCATTAAGTTTGTCAAATAAGTTCATTAACCTAACAGTAATGAAAAATTTTAGCAGTGCGATTTTTTTTAAACTAATTATTGGAAAACGACAATGTTATTAACGTAAAAGAAACAACTAAGTTAAGAGAGTAATTTTGCAACAGAGTAAAACGTCAATTTTTGGAGCTCCATAGCTCCGTTCTGAAGTGTTTTGCTGTTTTTATGCATAAATTTTTATTTTAATAAGTTTTTTAGTGTAAGCAAGAATGCATAAGAGTAGAGAATGTCCGACTGTGTGTTAAACAGTTGTTCAAATTATAGGTAGATTATTCCATGGTGTAAATTTTTTATCATGTAAAAAATCCACAACGCGTTGTGGAATAATCTACAATTTGTTGAATAATCTACGTGACAATTATTCTACGTATACTGTAGATAATTCTACATGAGAATTCCAATTTTTGCAAACAAAAAAACTGCACACGTATAACTCTGTGATGATGTTTTTTTTCACGTGACGTTGTCAAATATATATTCACTTTCGTTGAATCCAACGTATAAATTATTTTACATGTTAAAACATCAAATATCTTGAATAATTTGAATTATTCCACAGTATTATGTAAAAATATTTGACAACGTCACGTGAAAAAAAACATCATCACAGAGTTATACGTGTGCAGTTTTTTTGTTTGCAAAAATTTTGGTTCTCATGTAGAATAATAACAAAGATTTCCGCTAAAATTCCATCATTCCAGTTATTTCTGATTATTTAATGACAGATGGAAAATGAGTAGCAAAGATTGACGCTTCACATCCTGAACAACCTGTCTCAGGTACTATGGGACAGTTACAGTGCTCAAACAAAAATGATGCAATGTCTTTTAACTGTTCAATTCCAGAAAATAGCTGCAGTTGTACTACTCAAGAAGAAAACGCTATCTGTCAAGGCAATCAACAAAAACTTGAACATGATTTTGAAGAAGAACAAAGTGTTTTTCCGTTACATACTTCAGACGTTATTTTACATGGACAAGGAACTAATGTTGAAGCAGAAATTAGCTTATCAGCTTATGTTGAACTACAAATTGAATTAGAATACATGAAAATAACCAGTAATTTAGAGAAAAACCATTGTAATGCAACAGTCCTTAAATTTACTGGATGTTATCAATGTATTACTGGTGCACATTTAGAAATTAAATGTAGTACTGACTTTGGAAATGCGCTTGGACACGTTACATGTGGAAAAAATCAATTTTCCATTAGTTGTTTGGTCAAAGGCACTGTAAACAATATAATATTATCATATCAAAAGGCAAATGTATTTTTAACTTGTTATTGTTTTTGTCCAGTTGGAGGTACCAAGATCAAGGTCCAGTTGGCTTTGAATTAAAAGACTACTTATGTATGTTAGTATTGTATCTGATAATACAATATCTAGTGTTGTTTCAAGTAAATATAATAAAACTTTATCTCAAATAAATTTTGACTTTGAATTTCTTAAAAGTTTGTTGCCTAATAATAATTCAATCATTGCTATATTAGTGTTTATTGTTTTGTCAATTTTAATATTTTTTGTAATATTATGGGTGATACCTTTAATTTTGAATAAAATTTATTTTCATGTAATACACAGTTTGAAAAGAAAACATAAACCACGCAATTTAAAAATTTTATAAATTACATGGATAAACCATATATTATTTGTTTAAAAAAAAACTAAATTCTGATCATAGGTTTGTGTTTATTTATTGTATTTTTGGTCGCGGAAGTGTCATGGTTTTTAGGCAGCATAATAAATCTTCACTGGTAAATTGTTTTGACTAAACGGTTTTACTTCAAGTGCATTTTTGTAATGTTATTTTGCTCGTATTATAGGCGATTTTTTCCGTGCTATTGGGTTGTTTAAGATAAATGTATAATAAAATTGTTCGAACTTACAATTTTATTCAACAAAAAGCTAATCTTTTACAACCAGTGACAAACAATTTTAATGTGACAGTGACAGAATAAAATTAATGACCATTATTATAACTTGGTCATTAAAGATACTTGCTTTTTAATTTTTAGTCTTACCACCTAAGATAATTTAACCCGTTCCCGTAATGGCCTTTACCACCAATACAACCGTGAGACTTTTGTATGACAAAGGTGAAATCTTTGTCTCACGGTGGTGTTATTTTCAGATGACAAATGACGTACGTAAACATTACCGCGGTAAGCTCTTCGCATGACCTAGGTTTTACTTTCATCATACATAATTTTTGTGCGCGAATAGTGCCCAATGAGCGAGAAAATTGAAATGGTTAAAGCTATACGGTAGCAAGATGCAAATTTTTGCAACATGAAATATCCTACGTAATACACTGTATCCCTAACAAAAATCTGCATATTGCCACCGTACAACTTTAACCATTTCAATTTGCTCGCTCACTGGGCACTACTCGCGCAAAAAATTAGGTATGACAGAAGTATGACATAGGTCGCACGAACGTTTCACGGTTGTAGCCGAGGAAAAGGCAATTACGGGAACGGGTTAATCTTACATATTCTAATCTATTCAAACTACTAATGATACATTCTCCCCTGTAAACTGTGTCAAAAAATACATCCAAAACCTATCAAATTTTCCTCCTAACAATGGTTAATGAAACAACTCCCATTGTGATAATGTTTCAAAATTATAACGCCCTATAATTATAAGTGTTCTAATGTAAAGCTGGCGAGTGATGGTATCACGTAGCACGTCAGTCAATGAGGTACTGAGGTATGAGATTACAGGTTTAAATTCTGTATCAACCATTTTTCAGCTAAAAAACAAAAAATAGATATTGTTTTGCACTTTTTTTAAAATTTGATTTTATAAGTCCCATAATTCTGGATGTTAGATTAAATATGATTAATTTTAATTTAAAAAAGTGCTACCAAAGAGTGCGCCACGAAATGGATTTAAACGGAAAGACTATGGCAACAAATCTGTTCACAGCCAGCAACACCAATGTAGCAGAAGCAAAAGCTGGAGGTAGCGCTCCAATTTACAACGCTACTGGAGGTAGCGCTCCAATTTACACCACGCGGATACCAGGGGGTAATAGGGCAGTGCGTATTCTAGTGCAGTGGCCAGTGCGCAGATGATGAAAAAAATCAGATTGGCAATGGCCAGGTTGGTGATGAGAATGTTGGTGCAAACTGGCAGAATGTGGTTCACTAGAATCACCGACACAACCAAAACATTACCCACGATCCCAATGAAACAGAACAGGATAAAAAGTTCAGGGACCAACCTTTGCATAAAAAAATCCCAGAATTTTCATTTTAGTTCATTCTAAATAATGGGAAATAATGAGTACCAAAACAATAACTGCAGCAACGCGCTTTATGAATGCCAAAAACAAAAGGAATTCTTGTTTGAGTAATTTTGTGACCGCAAGAAGACCGTCGCAAATATTGGTAAAACTTGTGCTGTAGCATTAATAATATATTATGTAAAATAACAAAAAAAAAATGCTTGCAAATTTTCAGAGAGCTGATAATTCAGCTGGTTTTTTCAATAATGGCCGAATTGTGTCTGGCTGAGCTTAAAACTTTTCATGGGGACATATGAAGACCCATTAAATTTCTGACCTTATGAAGGTTAAAAACATTAAAAAAAAACAAATTATAGTGCTGATTTTTTTAGCCCCTAAAAAACTTAAATATTTGTTTCATATTAAGTAATTTGATAAGTAATTGTTAAAAAAAGTTTTTAATGTTTAATTTTAAATACTTTTGGCTGAAAAATTGTAAATTGTTTTTTTTTTAAATCGACAACTCAATACGGAAAATCATTGAGGTCAGCCATAAATTTAATTTGACTGGGTGAAAAAGCACGTCTTAAACGCTGAACGAAATCGCCCCAGTGCTGATCAGTGTTAATCACATTTCAATATGGCGTGAAAGCGCGGAAAAGTGTGCTGGGCCTATAACCCAGAGGTCCGTGGATCAAAACTACGCTCTGCTATCATAATGTGAAGACCCGATTTGATTGGCAAAGTTAGAGTATGCAGTGGAATAAGATTAAGCGACCAACCAAATCAATTTCACACAAATTTTTATGAAATCAATAATAAATAATTCTATTAAAACAGCAAAAACTACAACTAAAATGTTAAACCGTGATTTAACACTTTATTATTAAGGTACAGAGAATAGAATAAAATATAAATTAAATCGTGTTTAGATTCTGTTTAAAATATAAGTACGGATAATTCAATAAAACTCTTTACGATTTAATTTAATAAGCCGAAATAAAACTCTTTAAAAATTTACAATTCAAGTTAATGAATCATAATTAAACTTTGTTTAAAATATAGGTAGGGATAATACAATAAAACGCTTTACGATTTAATTTAATGAACAGTAATAAAACTGGGTTGGATATTCAAGATTTAAGTTATTGAATCATGATTGGACTCTGTTTAAAATATAGGTACAGGTATTACAATAAAATTCTTTAAGATTTAATTTAAAAAACCTTAATAAAACTCTGATTTGTATATTCACGATTCAAGTTATTGAATAGTGATTAGACTTTGTTTAAAATATAGGTAAGGATAATACAATAAAACTCTTTACAATTTAATTTAATAAACCGTAATAATACTCTGATTTTGGATATTCACGATTCAAGTTACTAAATGGTGATTATACTCTGTTTAAAATATAGGTACAGATAAAACAATAAAACTCTTTAGGATTTAATTTAATAAATCGTTGTAAATCTCTGATTTGAATATTCAAGATTCAAGTTATTGAATGGTGATTAGACTCTGTTTAAAATATAGGTACTGATAATACAATAAAACTCTTTAGGATTTAATTTAATAAACCGTTATAAAACTCTTTTGAGTATTTGCAATTCAAGTTAATGAATCGTAATTAAACTCTTTTAAAATATAAAAGGTACAGATAATACAATAAAACGCTATAGCTTTCTTTCTGATTTTTACTAAAACCTGTCGCGATAACAAAAATACCTAAAAATTATTCTTTCTTAAATTCCAAAAACAAAACTTTTAATATAATAAAATCTTAAAACCTTAATTTTCAATTTCTCAATATCTTATATTTCTTAATTAATTATTTAGTACTCAACCTCAAATTTTCTAAAATTAATTGAATCAACGCGCAAAAACTAAATACAAAACCAAAGGCCAGGAGGAATTTCTGTTAGCTACTGAATACCATCTGTGAATATTTCAATCCAAGACGGTTTATATAACGTCTGTAGAATAGTCAGTGGATGCAAAGCCCAGCCAAAACATAAAATGTTACCGCAGACTTTATCTGATTTTTTCTGAAATGCCACATAGCTTTGTGACAAAAAATACTCAGATAATTTTATATAAACAATTTTTTGTATCGATTCGTTTGCAATTACTCTATTTTTCATCCTACATAAAATTCTATTTAACTGATACAAAATGTTTTAAAATGTTTTAAAAGGTTACGTAAACCTAAATCCGACTCGGCATAATAAATTGCATTAATCGGCAATTTCTCTTCCACGACTAAGATAGCAAAAGAATGCAGAGTCTATTAAAAATTAAAAAGAACACAAATTAAAATTAAAATGAATTAAAATTTTTAAATTAGAATTTAGCAGCCATGCTGCACCATGAAGTTTTAACATAAAGTTTTTTAATTTTGTTTTAAACACAAAATGTAATAAAAATATACTTTTTAAACAGCACTTTATTTGACTCTAAAAATACATTCTGCATAATGTCTTAGGAAAAAAATCTTTGGAAACGTTTTAAATTTATAACAAAAAATTTTTGTTTTCCCTTAGACCAAACAAAACCTTAAAATCAAGCTAAAATCATAAACAAGCTTAAAAAAACCTAAAAAAAGTTTTTTTTTAAAATACCAAATAATTCACTGCTTAAAGAAGATTTATTTTTCAAAGCTATTTTGAAGAAGGTATTTCTTCCGGATACCTATGTATATATACCACGCTGCAATATTTAAAATTACTGTTTTACTCTTGTAAATTTTCAGTGAACAATTAATTACCGATTAAGTAAAAATAAATTTTATTCTGCAAAATATAAGTAAATTCATAGCATTTCGGCATATATCTTATCTTATTAAATGTTAGCAGTATTGTATAGTTAAGTAACACAATTAAAGTAAGTTACTCGTTAAATGCCACAAGTTTTAGCTTGTTTGAAGAGGATAAGTCGAATTTTAAGTTTCAATACAAGGAAAAATTTCAGATTCAAAGAGTACAAAAGAATACATAAGGATAAGTATTTTAAAATATCTTGAAATTAAGATGGTAAAATTTTTAAAATTATTTGTGTATTTTATTTCGCATAATTTAATTGGTTTGCACGCTTTTTAATGCTATAAACATATTGCAGCAGTAAAAACAGTAACAGCAACAAAATGCAACAGTAACATTACAAGCACATCATTTTGGGAACGTATTATCCTATCCCCTTTTATTCCTGGGACCGTTAAGTTGTACCTTTTCCTTTCTTTGAATCGTTGTGTCCCGCTCCTGGTTGTAGCTCTGGCCTGAAGCTCTTAGTTTTATTAACATCAATAAATATTATTTTTCATCAATATATTTTTTTATGTTACTAATAAAAACAAAAGTTTATGTTTGACCCCTAGGTTATGTGTAAAAACCCACAAAAATTTTTGTTTTAAAAAACTAAGGAAACCACGCCAATAAAGCAAAACAAAACTTTGAGTGAAAGTAACATCAAAAATTACAATATTTACTAGAAGCAGTCAGACAAAAAATTAAATTAAATAAAATAAATAGGCTAGCATTGTATGTCCATTCCTACATATATCTATCGTGCTGACAAGACTATGCATTTTGGTTTTGGGCTTTTAAATAGAATACCAGAAATGCTAGTTTAAAATGGGCCGCCCTCATCAGTCCTACACCTTTTTGAGCAGACAGGACAAATATAATGACTACTAAACAATAGTTAAAATTTAATTTTTAATAGAGACCGTTTTAGAAGAAATGTAAATGAGAAACGCTTTAGAATAAATGCTTTAAAAAATTTTTTTTTAAATAGTATAGCTAAAGTGCGCCTGGAAAAATTTTTTTTATTTTTTATATACACAATAAACAGCAAACTGATGTTTAGTAGTTATAACTTATAACGTAAAGGAGTTATATATGACATGTCGAAGATCAAAAATACAAACATAAAAAAATTATAAAAAAAGACAGACAATTTAAATGAGGTTTGACAGACAATTTAAATGAGGGTATAAACGGAAGTTATAATTAAATAAAAACAAATTAATTAAACAGTAAACATATAAATAATATAAGCCTCCTTACATAAGGAATGTTATCACGCTCATCTGGATGTAGTCGTTTTGCGCGACTCATTCTGTTATGTTTCTGCAAAAAAAATATATTTTAATCTTAAATAACTAAAAAGTGTAAATTAGAGAGAGAAAATAGAAACCAGGGGTAAAGGCGATTATTATAAAATAAATATTGAATGTTTAAGTAAAGTAGGATAAAAATTAAATGTAAGAAAAGAGAAAAAAAGAGAAAAAAAACACTTTTGTATTTTTATTTATATAAAAGGTATAGGCAAATAAATTATGGTAAATTTTGTGATTTTTAAATTAACCCAGAAACCCATTGCAAGAATTTATTTATTACCCCAAAATGTATACAAATAAATGGAAAATTACTGAAAATAAAAACAGGAAAAAATTATAACGCGCCAAAATTTTAATAAAACAAATTTTAATATTTATATGAAATGAATTAATCCTGCTGTTGTTGTACATGCAAAGAAAAAAGTAAACAACTCAAAACAGTTGGCAAATTCGCAATAAGGGCTAGATATTGTATATGCAAATTTTTCAAACTTAGAAATTGTATATGCAGAGGTACATAGTAAACATAACAATTCCGCGTACTGTTTGTATAATTACTTAAATATACCATTTTATATTTGTAGTTTTACTTAAATATGCTATTTTTATTATAAATTATTCATCAATATATAAACAAATTGATTAATATATTTTTTGTCTGTGATATCAAACTTAGCCATTAGCGGTCTATAATTAATGAATACCCATATAGCTTGCTTCTGAATATTATTATAAGTATAACCTAGTTTTAAAAAATTCCTTGTCAATTCTTTTTGCTTTTTCAATAAAAGAATATCTATTATTACAAATTTTTGTGCATCTAATTAACTGAGAGTAAACCACTTGTAATCCTAACCTGCTAGTAACATTACTCGAGTTATGGATATATCTCACCACATTAAAATTGAAGCTATCTGTTTTGTTATACACAGAGGTTTTAATAAAACTGTTCGAGATATTGACATTAATATCCAAATAATTACACACATTGTTAGACACTGTTGTAGCAGACAAAGATAATGATGGAGGATATATTTTATTACATACCTTTAGAAATTCCTTATAATTAATGTTTATGAGATCACCTACATATATTCCTGTATTGTATAATAAATATCTTTTCTGTTCTACTTAGCAGTATTTTTTAAATATTTAAACTCCAGAAAGGACAAAGTAAGATCTGCTAATTGTGGTGAACAGCTTACCGCCCATAGGAATTCCTTTAGCCATTTGTTTAAATACAAAGTCAGCAAAGACAACATAAGTGTTACTGAGAATAAACTTAATAATAGTAAGAATTTGTATTACATGTATAATAATATTTTTATACTTATATGGATTATCTGTATAGAAGCAATTAATATAGGAAATTACAACAAACTCTTTACCTGAATTTTTAAAAAGCAATTGTATAAGATCTTTAAGATTATCAAAAACTGTATCATGTGGGTAACATAGTATATGAGAAGTCTACTGAAGCCCACTTGTATTTAAATAATTAACATTTACCTGGCATTTTATTTAAAATTGAAAAGCGCTTCTTCTGTTTTATTAATTGACCAGTAGACATTACCAATATTATGTTCAAGTGATTTACAATAATTAGTAAAATGGTTTCTGAAAAACTTTAAAACCTTTCCTAAAATACAAGCAACCGATTTAGTACTAGCTTTTTTTAGCCCTGCAAATAAGTTATAAAATCATATGTATTTTTTGTGTAATTTAGGAATTTTATAACACTAAAGGTAGGCGTTTATCATATTCTTTAACATCTAACCCGAATACTTGCGCAAAGTCAATATGTTGTTTAACAATAGTATCTAAATAAGTTTTAAAACAAGGTTCATAGACTTCATTACCTCTTATACTAAAATTACCATTAATAATATTAATACCTAACTCCTTACACATTACTTCGATATAATATTTTTTACATACAAAACAGAAATTACAACGTAGCTTTATCAGCAGTACAAATTACAAATTTCTTTTGAAACTGTTTAACACAAACTTTAAATTAGAAGTAGTTGTAAATGAAATTGCTAAAATTATCAAACTCGATTTTTTGTGACCAAAAACTAATTCTATTTGTCAGTATTGACTCAAATTTATTGAGAAATTCATTAAAATGCAATAAGGGTTTTTTGTTATTTGCACACTTATTTATAAAATCATTAATGGCATTTATGGCACTATTATATACATCTTGAAAGTGAATTTTAAATTTAACAAAAAAACACATTAAAAAACATACAAATTACGCAGTAAAATGAATTATGCATTGTCATTTACTTATTTTTACAGTTTTTAGCAAACATTGGTTTTGGTCCTAAAAAGTTACCTACCTATTTTAATCACAATCTTGCAACAGCTCGCAATTAAGAGCGTTCTATCCAGCGATTCGTTTTATAACTATTTTTTATTTTTTTGTTTTCTTTTTTTTTTTTCTTTTTTTTTTTTGTTGTATATAGAAAAAAAATAAAATATGTATTGTTAGTATATATAATAATTATAGAAATAATGTAGGTAAGGATAGAATAAGATAAAAAAAATAAAAATGATATATAAATGTATATAATAAATGTTTATATTTTTATTTTTTTTTTTTAAAAAATATTAAAAAAAGTACGCTCAAAAAATCTTAGAATTCTTAGAACATTTCTAGAATCATAATTAATATTTTAAAATAGGATATCTTAATAAAATCAGTCTTACATATGAGTAATAAACATCCTTGAATTAAATCAATTAATTTGGCTGGATATATAAAATTTGATATATCAAAAATGTCAGGAAGCGCTTTAAAATTTGCATTCTAAGGGGGTTCTTACCCCGATTTATTCTGGCTTATTTGACAGTTAAATTGCCAGGGCTGTGCCTGGACCCCGGTAATACCTAAATACTGCTTCATCTATAGCATGTTAGGCAAATCTGTTATGATTTCGTGTTTTTTATTTGATGTTAAATCGTGAAGAATTGAAGCCTACAAAGAATACAGGGGATTAAAAATACAACTATCAATTTTAATTTTAATAATTCTAATGTTTTAAATTTTTTTAGGTGACATGGAGGCAGAGCGGATTTTTTTAACGTTAAAAGGAGAAGAAACAAAAAATGTAAAGAAGATATGGCTAGAAAACTATGAAAGCAAAAGCTACTTTTGGATATAAAGAAAACTTTGTTAGTTTAATTTATATATTTTTATTCTTTTAATGTTTATCATAATCATTTTATTGCTATAATATATATTTTTTATAGCTAAATTTATTGAAATTTTGTAGTAAATTTTTCTAATAAACACAAAGTATGGAATATTATAAAACGAATCGCTGGATAGAACGCTCTTAATTGCGAGCTGTTGCAAGATTGTGATTAAAATAGTAGGTAACTTTTTAGGACCAAAACCAATGTTTGCTAAAAACTGTAAAAATAAGTAAATGACAATGCATAATTCATTTACTGCGTAATTCGTATGTTTTTTTATGTTTTTTTGTTAAATTTAAAATTCACTTTCAAGATGTATATAATAGTGCCATAAATGCCATTAATGATTTTATAAATAAGTGTGCAAAGAAATACAAAAAACCCTTATTGCATTTTAATGAATTTCTCAATAAATTTGAGTCAATACTGACAAATAGAATTAGTTTTTGGTCACAAAAAATCGAGTTTGATAATTTTAGCAATTTCATTTACAACTACTCCCAAATTAAAATTTGTGTTAAACAGTTTCAAAAGAAATTTGTAATTTGTACTGCTGATAAAGCTACCGGTAATTTTGTTCTTGTATGTAAAAAATATTATATCGAAGTAATGTGTAAGGAGTTAGGTATTAATATTATTAATGGTAATTTTAGTATAAGAGGTAATGAAGTCTATGAACCTTGTTTTAAAACTATTTAGATACTATTGTTAAACAACATATTGACTTTGCGCAACAATTCCGGTTAGATGTTAAAGAATATGATAAACGCCTACCTTTAGTGTTTAAAATTCCAAAATTACACAAAAATACATATGATTTAAGAACTATTGCAGGGGCTAAAAAAGCTAGTACTAAATCGGTTGCTTGTATTTTAGGAAAGGTTTTAAAGTTTTTCAGAAACCATTTTACTAATTATTGTAAATCACTTGAACATAAAATTGGTAAAGTCTACTGGTCAATTAATAAAACAGAAGAAGCGCTTTCAATTTTAAATAAATGCCATAATGTTAATTATTTAAATACAAGTGACTTCAGTACTTTATATACTATGTTACCCCATGATACAGTTTCTGATAATCTTAAAGATCTTATACAATTGCTTTTTAAAAATTCAGGTAAAGAGTTTGTTGTAATTTCCTATATTAATTGCTTCTATACAGATAATCCATATAAGTATAAAAATTATTATACATGTAATCAAATTCTTACTATGATTAAGTTTATTCTCAGTAACACTTATGTTGTCTTTGCTGACTTTGTATTTAAACAAACTAAAGGAATTCCTATGGGCGGTAACTGTTCACCACAATTAGCAGATCTTACTTTGTCCTTTCTGGAGTTTAAATATTTAAAAAATACTGCTAGTAGAACAGAAAGATATTTATTATACAATACAGGAATATATGTAGGTGATCTCATAAACATTAATTATAAGGAATTTCTAAAGGTGTGTAATAAAATATATCCTCCATCATTACCTTTGTCTGCTACAACAGTGTCTAATAATTTGTGTAATTATTTGAATATTAATGTCAATATCTCTAACAGTTTTATTAAAATCTCTGTGTATAACAAAACAGATAGCTTCAATTTTAATGTGGTGAGATATATCCATAACTCGAGTAATGTTACTAGCAGGTTAGGATTACAAGTGGTTTACTCTCAGTTAATTAGATGCACAAAAATTTGTAATAATAGATATTCTTTTATTGAAAAAGCAAAAGAATTGACAAGGAATTTTTTAAAACTAGGTTATACTTATAATAATATTCAGAAGCAAGCTATATGGGTATTCATTAATTATAGACCGCTAATGGCTAAGTTTGATATCACAGACAAAAAATATATTAATCAATTTGTTTATATATTTATGAATAATTTATAATATAAATAGCATATTTAAGTAATAATACAAATATAAAATGGTATATTTAAGTAATTATACGAGCAGTACGCGGAATTGTTATGTTTACTATGTACCTCTGCATATACGATTTCTAGGTTTGAAAAATATGCATATACAATATCTAGCCCTTATTGCGAATTTGCCAACTGTTTTGATTTGTTTACTTTTTTCTTTGCATGTACAACAACAGCACGATTAATTCATTTCATATAAATATTAAAATTTGTTTTATTATAATTTTGGCGCGTTATAATTTTTTTCCTGTTTTTATTTTTAATAATTTTCCATTTATTTGTATACGTTTTGGGGTAATAAATAAATTCTTGCAATGGGTTTCTGGGTTAATTTAAAAATCATAAATTTTACCATAATTTATTTGCCTATACCTTTTATATAAATAAAAATAAAAAAGTTTTTTTTTCTCTTTTCTTACATTTAATTTTTATCCTACTTTACTTAAACATTCAATATTTATTTTATAATAATCGCCTTTACCCCTGGTTGTTTTTTTTCTCTCTAATTTACACTTTTTAGTTATTTAAGATTAAATTATTTTTTTTGCAGAAACATAACAGAATGAGTCGCGCAAAACGACTACTTTCAGATGAGCTTGATAACATTCCTTATGTAAGGAGGCTTATATTATTTATATGTTTACTGTTTAATTAATTTGTTTTTATTTAATTATAACTTCCGTTTATACCCTCATTTAAATTGTCTGTCAAACCTCATTTAAATTGTCTGTCTTTTTTTATAATTTTTTTATGTTTGTATTTTTGATCTTCGACATGTCATATATAACTCCTTTACGTTATAAGTTATAACTACTAAACATCAGTTTGCTGTTTATTGTGTATATAAAAAATAAAAAAAAAAATTTTTTTTCCAGGCGCACTTTAGCTATACTATTTAAAAAAAAATTTTTTAAAGCATTTATTCTAAAGCGTTTCTCATTTACATTTCTTCTAAAACGGTCTCTATTAAAAATTAAATTTTAACTATTGTTTAGTAGTCATTATATTTGTCCTGTCTGCTCAAAAAGGTGTAGGACTGATGAGGGCGGCCCATTTTAAACTAGCATTTCTGGTATTCTATTTAAAAGCCCAAAACCAAAATGCATAGTCTTGTCAGCACGATAGATATATGTAGGAATGGACATACAATGCTAGCCTATTTATTTTATTTAATTTAATTTTTTGTCTGACTGCTTCTAGTAAATATTGTAATTTTTGATGTTACTTTCACTCAAAGTTTTGTTTTGCTTTATTGGCGTGGTTTCCTTAGTTTTTTAAAACAAAAATTTTTGTGGGTTTTTACACATAACCTAGGGGTCAAACATAAACTTTTGTTTTTATTAGTAACATAAAAAAATATATTGATGAAAAATAATATTTATTGATGTTAATAAAACTAAGAACTTCAGGCCAGAGCTACAACCAGGAGCGGGACACAACGATTCAAAGAAAGGAAAAGGTACAACTTAACGGTCCCAGGAATAAGAAGGGGATAGGATAATACGTTCCCAAAATGATGTGCTTGTAATGTTACTGTTGCATTTTGTTGCTGTTACTGTTTTTACTGCTGCAATATGTTTATAGCATTAAAAAGCGTGCAAACCAATTAAATTATCAATGAGAATACACAAATAATTTTAAAAATTTTACCATCTTAATTTCAGAGAATTGTTAAAAATATTATCTTGTATACAAGAATTTCAATACTTTACCATTAATTTCAAACATTTTTAACACCAATCCTGATGACATTTTTGTACTCTTTAAATCTGAAATTTTTTCCTTGTATTAAACTTAAAAATCCCCGACTTATCTCTTCAAACAAGCTAAAACTGTGCATTTAACCAGTAACTTACTTTAATTGTGTTACTTAACTATACAATACTGCTAACATTTAATAAGATAAGATATATGCCGAAATACTATGAATTTACTTATATTTTTGCAGAATAAAAATTATTTTGACTTAATTGGTAATTCATTGTTCACTGAAAAATTTACAAAGAGTAAAACATAAATTTAATATTGCAGCGTGGTATATATACATAGGTATCCTGAGAAATACCTTCAAAATAGCTTTGAAAAATAAATCTTCTTTAAGCAGTGAATTATTTGGTATTTTAAAAAAACTTTTTTAGGTTTTTTTAAGCTTGTTTATGATTTTAGCTTGATTTTAAGGTTTTGTTTGGTCTAAGGGAAAACAAAAATTTTTTGTGTATAAATTTAAAACGTTTCCAAAGAATTTCGTCCTAAGACATTATGCAGAATGTAATTTTAGAGTCAAATAAAGTGCTGTTTAAAGTATATTTTTATTACATTTTGTGTTTAAAACAAAATTAAAAAACTTTATGATAAAACATCATGGTGCAGCATGGTTGCTAAGTTTTAATTTAAAAATTTTAATTCATTTTAGTATTTTAATTTGTGTTCTTTTTAATTTTTAATAGACTCTGCATTCTTTTGCTATCTTAGTCGTGGAAAAGAAATTGGCGATTAATGCAATTTATTATGCCGAGTCGGATTTAGGTTTACGTAACCTTTTAAAACATTTTAAAACATTTTGTATCAGTTAAATAGAATTTTATGTAGGATGAAAAATAGAGTAATTGCAAACGAATCGATACAAAAAATTGTTTATATAAAATTATCTGAGTATTTTTTGTCACAAAGCTATGTGGCATTTCTGAAAAAGTATACAGATAAAGTCTGCGGTAACATTTTATGTTTTGGCTGGGCTTTTCATCCACTGACCATTCTACAGACGTTATATAAACCGTCTTGGATTGAAATATTCACAGATGGTATTCAGTAGCTAACAGAAATTTCTCCTGGCCTTTGGTTTTGTATTTAGTTTTTGCGCGTCTTATTTATTCAATTAATTTTCAGAAAATTTGAGGTTGAGTACTAAATAATTAATTAAAGAAATATAAGATATTAGAAAATTGAAAATTGAGGTTTTAAGATTTTATTATATTAAAAATTTTGTTTTTGGAATTAAGAAAGAATAATTTTTAGGTATTTTTGTTATCGCGACAGGTTTTAGTAAAAATCAGAAAGAAAGCTATAGCGTTTTATTTTATTATCTGTACCTTTTATATTTTAAAAGAGTTTAATTACGATTCATTAACTTGAATTGCAAATACTCAAAAGAGTTTTATAACGGTTTATTAAATTAAATAATAAAGATTTTTATTGTATTAAGATTTCGTATATTTTAAACTGATTCTAATCACCATTCATTAACTTGTATCTTGAATATTCAAATCAGAGATTTACAACGATTTATTAAATTAAATCCTAAAGAATTTTATTGTTTTATCTGTACCTATATTTTAAACAGAGTATAATCACCATTTAGTAACTTGAATCAAAATATCCAAAATCAGAGTATTATATACGGTTTATTAAATTAAATTGTAAAGAGTTTTATTGTATTATCCTTACCTATATTTTAAACAAAGTCTAATCACTATTCAATAACTTGAATCGTGAATATACAAATCAGAGTTTTATTAAGGTTTTTTAAATTAAATCTTAAAAAGAATTTTATTGTAATACCTGTACCTATATTTTAAACAGAGTCCAATCATGATTCAATAACTTAAATCCTTGAATATCCAACCCAGTTTTATTACTGTTCATTAAATTAAATCGTAAAGCGTTTTATTGTATTATCCCATACCTATATTTTAAACAAAGTTTAATTATGATTCATTAACTTGAATTGTAAATTTTTAAAGAGTTTTATTTCGGCTTATTAAATTAAAATCGTAAAGAGTTTTATTGAATTATCCGTACTTATATTTTAAACAGAATCTAAACACGATTTAATTTATATTTTATTCTATTCTCTGTACCTTAATAAATAAGTGTTAAATCACGGTTTAACATTTTAGTTGTAGTTTTTGCTGTTTTAATAGAATTATTTATTATTGATTTCATAAAAATTTGTGTGAAATTGATTTGGTTGGTCGCTTAATCTTATTCCACTGCATCTCCTACTTTGCCAATCAAATCGGGTCTTCACATTATGATAGCAGAGCGTAGTTTTGATCCACGGAACTCTTCGGGTTATAGACCCAGCACACTTTTTGCGCTTTCACGCCGATATCGAAATGTGATGAACACCTTGATCAGCACCGGCTGATTTCGTTCAGCGTTTAAGACGTGCTTTTTCACCCAGTCAAATTAAATTTATGGCTGACCTCAATGATTTTCCGTATTGAGTTGTCTCATTAAAAAAAAACAATTTAATAATTTTTCAGCCAAAAAGTATTTAAAATTAAACATTAAAAAAACTTTTTTAACAATTACTTATCAAATTACTTTAATATGAAACAAATATTTAAAGTTTTTTAGGGGTGAAAAAAATCAGCACTATAATTTGTTTTTTTTTAATGTTTTTAACCTTCATAAGGTCAGAAATTTAATGGGTCTTCATATGTCCCCATGAAAGTTTTTAAGCTCAGCCAGACACAATTCGGCCATTATTTGAAAACGCCAGCCTAATTATCAGCTCTTTGAAAATTTGCAAGCATTTTTTTTTTGTTATTTTACATAATATATTATTAATGCTAGATTACAAGTTTGACCAATATTTGCGACGGTCTTCTTGCGGTCACAAAATGAGCGCAACAAATAATCCTTTCGTTTTAGGCATTCATAAAGCGCGTTGCTGCAGTTATCGTTCCTGTACTCATCATCTCCCATTATTTAGAATTAACTTAAAATGAAAATTCCTGGTATTTTTCGACGGCAAAAGGGTTGTGCCCTGAACTCTTCATCTTGTTCTGTTTCATCGGATTCGTGGCTACTGTTTGGGTTGTGTCGGCGACACCAGCTAACGCCATTTTGCCAGTTTGCACCAACATTCTCATCACCAACCTGGCCATTGCCAATTCCGACAAATTCCATCATATGCCGCACCGGCCACTGCACTAGAATAACGCACTGTCCTGATTACCCGGCGGTATCTGTGTGGTGTAAATTGGAGCGTGACCTCTTGATAGCGTTGTAAATTGGAGCGCTACCTCCAGCTTTTGCTTCTGCTACGCTGTTCTTGCTGGCTGTGAACAGATTCTTGTTGCCATAGTTATTCAGTGGTTTAAATCCATTTCGTGGCGCACTCTTTGGTAGCACTTTTTTAAATTAAAATTAATCATATTTAATCTAACATCCAGAATTATGAAGTTATAAAATCAAATTTTAAAAAAAGTGCAAAACAATATCTATTTTGTTTTTTAGCTGAAAAATGGTTGATACAGAATTTAAACCTGTAATCTCATACCTCAGTACCTCATTGACTGACGTGCTACGTGATACCATCACTCGCCAGCTTTACATTAGAACACTTATAATTATAGGGCGTTATAATTTTGAAACACTTTACCAAGGAGGAGTTGTTTCATTAACCATTGTTAGGAGGAAAATTTGATAGGTTTTGGATGTATTTTTTTGAAACACAGTTTACAGGGGAGAATGTATCATTAGTAGTTTGAATAGATTAGAATATGTAAGATTAACCCGTTCTCGTAATTGCCTTTTCCTCGGTGTACAACCGTGAAAAGCTTATTCGTGCGACCGTATGCTATACTTCCGTCATACCCAAATTTTTGCGCGAGCAGTGCCCAGTGAGCGAGAAAATTGAAATAGTTAAAGTTGTACGGTGGCAATATGCAGATTTTTGTTAGGGATACAGTGTATTACGTAGGATATTTCATGTTGCAAAAATTTGCATCTTGCTACCGTATAGCTTTAACCATTTCAATTTTCTCGCTCATTGGGCACTATTCGCGCACAAAAATTATGTATGATGAAAAAGAAACCTAGGTCATGCGAAGAGCTTACCGCGGTAATGTTTACGTACGTCATTTGTCATCTGAAAATAACACCACCGTGAGACAAATATTTTACCTTTGCTCATACAAAAGTCTCACGGTTGTATTGGTGGTAAAGGCCATTACGGGAACGGGTTAAATTATCTTAGGTGGTAAGACTAAAAATTAAAAAGCAAGTATCTTTAATGACCAAGGCCCCACAATGGTTATTAATTTTATTCTGTCACTGTCACATTAAAATTGTTTGTCACTGGTTGTAAAAGATTAGCTTTTTAGTTGAATAAAATTGTAAGTTCGAACAATTTTATTATACATTTATCTTAAACAACCCAATAGCACGGAAAAAATCGCCTATAATACGAGCAAAAGCAACATTACAAAAATGCACTTGAAGTAAAACCGTTTAGTCAAAACAATTTACCAGTGAAGATTTATTATGCTGCCTAAAAACCATGACACTTCCGCGACCAAAAATACAATAGAATAAACACAAACCTATGATCAGAATTTAGTTTTTTTTAAAACAAAAAAAATATGGTTTATCCATGTAATTTATAAAATTTTTAAATTGCGTGGTTTATGTTTTCTTTCCAAAACTGTGTATTACATGAAAATAAATTTTATTCAAAATTAAAGGTATCACCCATAATATTACAAAAAATATTAAAATTGACAAAACAATAAACACTAATATAGCAATGATTGAATTATTATTAGGCAACAAACTTTTAAGAAATTCAAAGTCAAAATTTATTTGAGATAAAGTTTTATTATATTTACTTGAAACAACACTAGATATTGTATTATCAGATACAATACTAACATACATAAGTAGTCTTTTAATTCAAAGCCAACTGGACCTTGATCTTGGTACCTCCTAACTGGACAAAAACAATAACAAGTTTCAAATACATTCGCTATTTGATATGATAATATTATATTGTTTACTGTGCCTTTGACTGAACAACTAATAAAAAATTGCTTTTTGCCATATTTAACATGTCCAAGCACATTTCCAAAGTCGGTACTACATTAAATTTCTAAATGTGCGCCAGTAATACATTGATAGCATCCAGTAAATTTAAGGACTGCTGCATTACAATAGTTTTTCTCTAATTTACTGGTTAGTTTCATGTGTTCTAATTCGATTTGTAGTTCAACACTAGCTGATGAGCTTATTTTTGCTTCAACATTAGTTCCTTGTCCATGTAAAATAACGCCTGAAGTATGTAACGGAAAAACGCTTTGTTCTTCTTCAAAATCATGTTCAAGTTTTTGTTGATTGCCTTGACAGATAGCGTTTTCTTCTCTAGTACAACTTAAAATAGTGTATTCTGGAATTGAACAGTTAAAAGACATTGCATCATTTTTGTTTGAGCACTGTAACTGTCCCATAGTACCTGAGACAGGTTGTTCAGGATGTGAAGCGTCAATCTTTGCTACTCATTTTCCATCTGTCATTAAATAATCAGAAATAACTGGAATGATGGAATTTTAGTGAAAATCTTCGTTATTATTCTACATGAGAACCAAAATTTTTGCAAACAAAAAAACTGCACACGTATAACTCTGTGATGATTTTTTTTTTCACGTGACTTTGTCAAATATTTTTACATAATACTGTGGAATAATTCAAATTATTCAATATATTTGATGTTTTAACATGTAAAATAATTTATACGTTGGATTCAACGAAAGTGAATATATATTTGACAACGTCACGTGAAAAAAAACATTATTTAGAAAAGTGATAAATGTGCTAGTTTTTTTAGTTTGCAAAAAATTGGGAATTCATGTAGAATTATCTACAGTATACGTAGAATAATTGTCACGTAGATTATTCAACAAATTGTAGATTATTCCACAACGCGTTGTGGATTTTTTACATGATAAAAAATTTACACCATGGAAGCAATCTACCTATAATTTGAACAACTGTTTAACACACAGTTGGACACTTCTCTAACTCACTTAAACTTTCGTGCTTACACTAAAAAACTTATTAAAAATAAAAATTTTATGCATAAAAACAGCAAAACACTTCAGAATGGAGCTATGGAGCTCCAAAAATTGACGTTTTACTCTGTTTTAACGTATCTCTCTGAACTAAGTTGTTTCTTTTACGTTAATAACATTGTCGTTTTCCAATAATTAGTTTAAAAATTGTAATGTGAAAATTTTTCATTACTGTTAGGTTAATGAACTTATTTGACAAACTTAATGAATCAGCCATAGGTTTTCAAAATTTTAGATAATGGTTTCTTCTCTAGTCAATTTTAATGAAATCATCAAATTAAATGAATTAATTTATTAAAAATAATTTTTTTTGTTGTTCAATTCCTTTATTTAATTATTAGATATTATGCTATCTAATGAATAAATTATTACTATGCGATGTACAATTTTGTATATTTTGTATGATGTAAGAGGTAGTTGATCAAAAAAAATTATATGAAACAAAACAAAATAACAAGTATGCATTTTAAAATAGATATTAACCTCTATCAGCATTTAAATCTCATATAAAAAAACCATAAAGCATAATTTATCACCAACTTTATTCTTAAAGCAGCAGACCTGTGCATGGTCTGAAAATGCCCTCCCCCCGCTTTATTGGATTATTTGCCACCCTCCCCCCGTTTTGTTGCCTTTCCCCCGCTTAAAAATGAAAAAGTACCCAAAAACTATAATGCCATTTTTTACGTATTTTTGACAACATCATCGCCATTTTTTGCATTTTTTAAGCTATTTCAATGCTTTTTAAGCCATTTTAGACCTATTTTTACTTAAATTTCGCCTTTTTTGTCCTTTTTTCTCTTTTTTTTATATTTTTTTCTTTCTCCCCTGCTTTCCCCTGCGTTTTTTACCCTCCCTATTTCAAAAAAAGTTGCACCCGTGCCCCTCGTTTTGAAATCGGCCCCCCTATAACACCCCCGTGGGGGAAGTGCACATTTTTAAAGCAGTATACTAGTTTAAAGCCAAATAGACAACCATATTGTGCATAAAATAAATCGTAAACATTAAAAATACAAATCCCAAACAATTTATAGCTATATAAAATCTAAAATAAGAATTTATTGTAAAGAAGTCTATTTAGCAAGTTCTTCAAAAGAATCTGTCTTAAATTATGGCTATTAAGTAGCTAATATCTAAGTAGATAAAAAAATTTTGATTAAGATTGGTTAGTAATATTCCTTTTTTTTATAAAAATCGAAATATTTAAACCTATTACATCTATTTCTTTAAATATGGGGTACAAAGTTAACTGCAGTAACTCAACTGGTTGTCTCCTAATTTGATTTTTTTTGGTTTATAACTTACTGCAACTTCCAAAACCTGTTAAGATTTTTCCGCTGATATTTTGGGGGTCTAAATAATAAAACCTTTGTTTTGACCTTCTTGAATGTAAAAACTTAAAAAAATGACTAAAAACATATTACGTTTTAGGGCAATCTGTATTTGAGAAAAATGTTAACATACATAATATATTAGTAAAAGTACAAAATAAGATTTAGAGTCGATTGAGCCTTGGGAACTTTTAGCTGGAATTTGGAGCCAAAAACAGGGAACTTGGAGCCGAAAATAAATATCGCTAAAACGTCTAACTAGGCTTAAGCGAAGCTTAAATCTAACCTTAAACCAATTTTTTCTTAAAGGCCCTAAGTTCTTATTGCTCATGGCTCCTAATTCCTAAAAATTTTCGATGGCTCCAAGGTCCCTGCTTAAGGCTCTAAGGACCCCATGCCCAAAATACAAATTAACAAATACGATAACATTTATTTTAGCATATTGATTGTAAGTTTTAACAAACTGTGTGTAAAGATAATATTGTTTTAATGAAAAAAACCTGCGATTTTAATTTTACTTTTACAAAAACATAAAAAACAGGAAAAAGGACGTAAACCATGACTTGTTTTCTAAATACAAATCGTGAATTTTATTCGACTAAAGATAAATTCTATCAGGGTGAAAATAGATTAGTGGTAAAGTAACCACTCATTTTTTAAAAAAATATCACGTGCAAAGAAACACATGACGCAACTAAATAACAATTGGTTACTTATTCGCTGAAATTTTTTTTTAATTTTTCTCGCTCACGGGTTTATTGTTTTTTCTTCCTGGTGGAGAGCGGTTACGCACTTAATTTCAGCCTGGAAGACTTTAGCTTTAGTATGAAACTTTAATTTTTTATTAATTTATATTCTTTTTTAAATAAAACCGCAAAAGAAACTTCATCCAGACAATTGAATGAAACACCGCTTATGTTTGTTTCTCTCATTTCACAAAAGAATCAGAAGTTTTTTGCAGCAAAATAATAGTATCTCAACAAAAAATACTTTATGAGAAATTACAATCAATAAATTAAATTAAATTAAATTAAAACTTAATCTAGCTAAAATTATTTCAGTTTTTTATAAGACTTTTTTATTTTTTGTAAAAAACTTTTTATAGCTTAAGAAAGTTACCGAAGTACAAAACTCTTAACAATTAAGCTGTCTTTTCAAATTCGTATCTCTTAGAGTTTGCAATTAAAAAAAATACAAATATAATTTTAAGAGGGTTGGTTAAATTTTCAAAAAAAAAACATCATTAGGTCAATAAGCGCAAAAGTTAAAGTATAACTTGTATCTATTTAACAAGGATTGAGACTGAAAACAACTTTATGGTGAACATGTGAAATTTAATGTATACCTAACAGTACAAATGATTTACGCAAAAGTATACATAAGAAACAAACACATACGCTAGTGGAAGGGTGTTAATGCAAAACGTGAAAAATTACTTGATAATAATTATAATATAATAGCAGAAATATATAATATACCAAAAAATGTACAACTCCTATATAAAAAATAAATCAGAGTAAGCCAATATAATGAGCCTCTTCATTTAAATAGCACCCTCCATAACAATGACATAGTAGCCATTTTAATTCGCGCAATTCAAATGGAGAGGAAGCCATTATAAACATATCATGTCATACATTTAAAGTTAAAATCATTCAGGCTGAAATTAAGGACGTAACCGATCGCTGTCAGGAAAAAATAAAGAATGAATGCGCGAGAATAAAAATAATAAAAAAAAACGTTTTCAGAGATGATGTAACCAAATATTATTAAGTTGCGCCAGATATTTTTTTCCACGTGATATTTTTTGAAGAACAAGTGGTTACTTTACCACCGAGTTATTTTCACCCTGATAGAATTCATCTTTATTACAACTTTAAAAAAACACGGAAAAACCGCATTCTTGGAAGAACATAAAACAGTTAAAAACACCACTTACTTCAAAGTAAGCAAAGATAAACTTTGAGTAATTAAAAACTGTAGCACCTGTGTCTTCTTTAATTGCGTCTTAATAGTTCATTTAGAGTTCTTCAGATTCTTTAAAACCACTTTTATGACAGTTTTTACATTATATTTATGTAATAATACTTGGATTAAGTCTTGAACTATTATCTCATTAAAATAATATTACAAGGGTTTTTTTATCTGCGCGCAAAAAAGAGATTAGCTTAATTATATGAATTAACTTATACAAAATTGTTTACTAATTTATTGCTTTTTCATTATGAACCATTCTTATATGAGTAAAGGCGGCGTTTTTTCGCGGTTTTCTAAACAAATTATGAATTAAATAATACAAATTCATAAGCAGTTTTGTTTTTTAAAATGACAAATGCCGATTAAAAAATATTTGAGTTCAGAAAGTATTAAGACAGTTTTAACAAATTAAGTTACAAATCATCAGAATAACTTCCGCGAAAAATTCTCTTGGTTTCTGAAAGAATTATTTGGTAAACTATGATAAACAAAAAAACTTGTGTTCTTTTGACAATATTGTAAAATGACAATTCAAAAATGATGTTAAAACAGACAGACAATTAGGCGTTTTTTTTCTAATAATATCTACATTGTTAATTCTGATTCTCTGGTTGAAACCTTTTGTTTGTACACTCTTAAGTCCGATGCATTTTGTCCATAGTGTTTAACCAAATAACAAAAACCAAAAGTGGAATTTTGTCTTATTTTAGAGCTTTTTTGAGTTTTTAACCTTTTATTTTTTTTAAGTCTAAATGCCAAAAATGCAGAAAAAATCCAAAAATGTTCCTAAATCGCCCAAAGTCAAAATCTTAGGTTTTTTTGTTGAACTGAACGAAGTATAAAGCCTGAAATCGACCCATTTTTATATTGACTTTATTAATTTTATTATCAAATAAAATAAAATATTACCCATATTTGTTTTATTAACTTTTCGTCTTTTACTTATTTTTTAATTATTTTATCAAAAGTTGTTGTGTTAATTGTTCAACTTCCATTATTTTAATTTATAGTAAAGTCATTAAACTAATTTAGAACATTTTACTTCGAAATTATTTTGTTGAAGACATTGATCTTATTAGTTTTTTAAAATTTGAGTTTTTAAATCATGAAAATCTTTTTTTGGTGCAGTGTTTTGAAAAAAATGTCCGCATTGAAAAGTCGCTGCGCTTTATAATCCTCATGATTAGAAAAATAGACTTTTAATTGAATGGTTGTTAAAAATTTTGAGGTTTTACAAACAAATTTTGAAGCATAATTTAGTTTTTGTAAAAATTAAACACGTTTTTATCTAAAATTTCGAAACCTAATATTTCTTATTGCTAAGAAATAGCATTTTTTAGAAATAACCTAAAATTTTTTTGTAACCTTTTATAAAAATTCTGACTATACTTAATCGAAGAACTGGCGGTGAAATTAGTAAGGATTGCAATCAAACAAGTATATGTTAAAAGAATGTTTGTTCAAATTTATACTAAATATCCGAACTCCCACCTTTAGAGTGTTTTCTGTTAACGGAAAATTTTAGAAAGGACGGTTTAACCCTTTCAATTTGACCTGTGAGCACATATTGGACGGTATGGGATCTTTCGTGCCGTTAACAGTTTTGAGAACTTTGATTCAATTTCAATTCAAATTGTTTATTCTAGTAAACACAACATATAACATCAATAGTATCACTTAAAATAAAATAATCATTTAGCATAATATAATCATGTTACTATGCGAGCCGATTGCGCCCGCAAATATGGACGACAAAAATATGGTTTACCGGAAAATGACTCAAAGGCTTAGTTTGCTAAGCACTAATTTGAGCCATCAATCCAACTTTGTTTGAAGGCAAATAATGAAGCAGCTGAAACTTATTTTTCCGATAAGTTATTCCATTTAGATGCAAC
>JASAMX010009422.1:0-44161 GCA_030248175.1 Microlaimidae sp. YZB2_3 | reverse complement strand
GCATTAGAATAATAATAAGAAGAAGAAGAAGGATATGAACATGAATTTCAAAATTTACCCACGTTCTCTAATTATGGTTGGCGCGGCGCCGCGGGGCTAAATCGCCCCGTGGCTCTCCCGCGCCACCCATGATTTTTGACAAAACTGTGCAGTAATTGGCCACATTTATGTGTTTCTTTTTTAACCTAGAGTAAAGAGTAAAAAGTAAATAAAATAACGAAAATTGTTTCCAATAAAATTTTAGCACAAAAATTCGCGTCCAAAATTAAGGATGTTCAAATGTAATTCAGCTACCCTAGACTAGACACACGCAACTAAAATTCAACTTAATGTTAATCTATGATTTAATATTTAGGTGTACATGATCCGGCAACTTTTTGAAGAAAATTCCCGAATCGGAAAAGTTCTAAGAGGAAATAAATATGACTAAAATTGGAGAAAAGTATAAAAACAGGGACTCGAACTTAAGTATTTCTTAGTTTCAGATTAAAACGTAATGGCTGGAGCACATTTAAAACATCGATTTTTCTTCTTCCACTAATTTCATAATATTTTGTGGTTTTTATGAAAGATTCGTTCGGTGCGATCCACGTGAAATTTAAAGGCAGTCGAGTTAGGTCATTCATAATGTTTTATTTTTAGTGTTATGTAAAATGAATCTGTTATAATAATATACACATAATTGATTCTTAGTATAATTGATTTTGTCCTCGTGTTCTTGTGTATTTCTAATTTTGATTTTGTCTTTCAAAAATAGACTTTTAAAATTTAACCTTTATAACTCATTTTCTACCATTATGATTAAAGAACGAACGGCCTATACTGGTTCGTAGTGCCAGTGCCACCTAAAATAATGCCAGTACCAATAAATAATGTTGAAAGCTAATTTTGTGTAATAGTTACATCAAAGTTTATACCGAGTATTACAGAAAAAAGTCATGCTTAAAACATAACTATGAGAGTCGTTTGACTGAAACAAATAAAAAATGGCTTTTATGAAAATTCGGTACTCTAAAAGTACAGCATTATTCAACTAATTTTTTTTAATTCGATAATCTTAATGGTTTTTCAAATTATACCTTTCGCAAAAAATCTAAGTAACTTTTTTCGTTAGTTTATTTCTCATGTTTCAAGGGACGTGGCCTTTTCAAAACGACCAAAAAGGGTTTTTAGGGCATTTTCTACTTTTAATTGTCTCTCGAATACGCTTAATGTTCCAATACGAATATAAAATAATTAGCGTATTTTTAGTTTCAATTAGACAGCTTGATGGAAAGTTTTATTTGTCGAGATATTAAGAAAATGTTGCTTTGCAATGCGATTACTCGCATGGTAAATCTTCATAAGACTTGAGAAGCTATAAAGCACATGGCAAACATCTCATTTCTGTTTAAAAAATCAAAATACTAATTTTTAGTGTGATAAAGTTATTTTCATAAGTAAGTAGGGGGTGGAGGGGGGTGGTAGCGGTGGAGTCCCCCCTGCCCCCTTAGAAAAAAAATCTCTTTAAAATTCTTTTTTACCCCTGCCCTGACCCCTTGCTGGAATTTAAAATTTGACCTTCCCCTTGGGGAAAATTTTAGGTACTATTTTTACCCTAATTTTCTTTCAAAAACGTGAATTTTTAAAACAAATTCGTATTTTTACAACTTTTTTATACCTGAATAGCGCAATTTATCCAATAAAATCTTGTATTATCATATAAAAAAATAATTGTGCTTCTAATAGTATAAAAATATTCCCTCCTACCTAGCTTTCAAAGGGCCATTTACCTGGGGTACCCAAGCCACACCCTTTAATCACCTATAGGTATTTCATACATGGTTTTATCCAAAACATAAAAACGTTGGTTTTTTTGTAAAAACCTTTATTTTGATGAAACATATCAAAACATTACGCTTTTTTACGCGTTATAAAAAATTAATAAAATGTGTACCAGCTAGCACCGGACTATGTTTGCCGATCAGTTACCTTCAAACACATACCTTTCATTAACACATGAATAACTCAACAATTAGTTTGTTTAAAATTTCAATCAAGGTGTCGAACGAAAGCTAAAAGTACTTTTAGTTGTTTTTTTAACTTTATGTAACAAATTTACATGCTATGAACTTGTAATAATATTTTAAGAATTAAGATTAATTATCCTGATGTCTCAATGTTTACTAAAACGAATAAGATTGTTGTGTTTATTTTAGGAAACTGTTTAGGTGAAATTTATAGTTGCAGTATTTTGTTGTTATATTTTATACTTTTTTGTTTTAAGCGAATATTGAGTGGTTTGTTGGTAAAATATCCTGCCTGTTTTAATTGTTACAGTCTTTTGTTCATTATATACAAAAATGATAAGTTTAGAAAGAAAAAAATAGTCAATTACGGCAAAATTTGCATTATATACATTTTATAAATTTGTAAAACTGAAACGTCAGTCAATAAATTTAATAATTCTGCCATCGATAAAGTTCTGCTAAGTTAAAAACGTATTATGTTGCATATCAACGCAATTGAGGGAAATATTTTGTCTGAGTTTCAGTTCGCCGTAAATCATGAATTCTAAAGTTATAATGGCTGCGTTTTGTGTGCAGAAAATTACGTGAAATTTTATAGATTTTAAAAACATTGACATTTTTCCTGTGCATATTATTTTTGTAGTTATACTTTCTTTTATTTAGTATATTTTAGTACCGCAACGAGTATGGGATGCATTGTGTTTTTATTGCCATTTACGTTATGTATTATTATTTTTTGAAAAATAATAGTTAAAACCAAAAATACCACGTTCTATAACCAAAAGCAAGGGTAGAACCAAACGACGCTTTTATTGTCAAAAAGATATGAATATATTAACCACGCTTTTTTTAGTATTTGTTTAAAATCAATGTTTCAAGCAATAAAGAGGTCAAAATGCAACAAATAGGGCTTTTTGACCTAAAATTAGAGGGTTTTTTAATTTGTTTATCAAAAATTGAAAAAATAAATGGATAAATGCACTCCAGAAAAAAACGATTACGGGTAAAATGCGTTTCACCGATTTAAACCCCTCTCCTAAATCCGAGTTTCCATCCGGAAGAAACATGTCCATGTATGGATTTTACCCTTATAAAAAAACTTTTGGATTTTCAACCAAAGAAATAACTGAAAAACAAACTAGGTCAAAAAATAAAGTATTTCGATTGCAGTTATGAGTTTTTTTGCTGAAAACTCATTTAAAGGTGCGGTGCGGAGTCATAGGTGAGAAAGGGGGGGGGCAGGGTGGGGTCCACCCCCCTAGCCTCGAAATTTTGGGCCCCCCCCCCAGACGAAAATCTAGGGAGGCCCCTCCCCCCGAATTTCCGAATTTTTTACCCCTGACCCCCCTCTAGATTTTGAAATCTGACTCCCCCCTCCCCTCTCGGGAAAATTTTAGGTACCTTTTTTATACTAAATTTTCTTCCAAAAACGTGAATTTTCATCACATATTCATGCTTTTACACCCTTTTTATACATGAATATGGTTTTTTATTCAATAAAATGTAGTATTATCCTATAAAAAGAACAATTATTAAAGTTATTAAGGTTTAAAACTCTTTTGCTTTGGACACCGGACCCCACCTGACCCCCCTCTAGATTTCAAAATTTTGCACCCCAGGTCGACCCCCCCTAAAAAGCTAGGGGGGTCCGGACCCCTCTGGGACCCCCCTCCTAGAATTCAAAATTCGATTTACCCCGGGTAACCACCCCCCTAGCTTCCCCGACCGTGCTCACCTATGTGCGGAGTCAAACTTTTTGTCTTAATTTTTTGTAAAAAACCTTACCCCTGCCTCCATTAGCCCACAAAAATTTTTTCAACAAAATATCTCAAGTGTCTCAGGAATTATGACCCCCAAAAATGGGGTTTTTAGACAATTCTGTACGTGAAAGATTGCTCAATGAGTATAACAATTTAGGTTACAAATTATGCATTCAAAAAAAGCGGCTATTTTTACTTTAATTTGATACCTTGATCGTTAAGATTGGTTCAGTATTTGTCGAAATATTGCGTTTCTCGTACAAAAAACCCTCAATTTTTTCGCTAAAAACAAGAAGTGAAGGAAAAAAAAGTTGGGCAAACTTCAAAAAATCACTGCCGTCGTTTGTTGTTTTTAACAAAAAAAATCGTTGGTTTTTTGTACAGGAAACACAATATATCAACAAATACTGCACCAATCTTAACGATCAAGGTATCAAATTAAAGTAGAAAGTAGCTGCTTTCTTTTAGTGCATAATCTAAAACTTAAATCGTTATACCATTGAGCAATCTTTCACGTAAGGAATTGTCGAAAAACGCCATTTTTGGAGGGTCATAACTCCTGAACCACTGGAGATATTTTGTTGAAAGAATTTTTGTGGGCATGAGTAATATTTATACAAAAAATTATCAAAATCGAAGACAAAAAGTTTGACTTCACACCGCACCTTTAAGAATTATACAAATTATACCTATACGAATTTTGGGGAGTTTTAGAATTCATTTTAAACATTTTTTTATTTTGCAAAATCTGGGTGTTTAATTTCCTCCACTCATGTATGAGGTTAATATTGCAAGGTAACAAATACAAATATTTTAGTGTTTTACTAATATTTTAGTGTTTTACAAATATTTCGGACAGAAATATAATAATATGTTACTGTGAAACTGATTGATATAATATGTAAATGATGTATCTTTTTTATGTAGATAAATCCCAGTTTATACTTGGTCCAGAATCATCCCAAAGAAAATATCCAAAAATTTTTTTGTAGCGCTATGATTTTTGAATATTAAAGAAAAAAACAAAAAACCCTATGTTTAAAAATAACACTGTGTTTTTGGATAAAAATACTGAAAATATTTTAAAAAATCGGTTTCCAAACATTCAAAATCTAATTGTTATCTTTTTGATCCCTTGGACACTTTGGACGAAGTGTAAACCTGACTTAGAGTTGAATTCAGTGTAAAGCTGTAAATTGGATTCCGGGCCAATAAAACTTGAAAACTATCGTGGAGATTCCAAATTCAAAAATATAACAATAATTTAATTTATTGTAAAGTTTTGAAAGGATTTGCAGAGGTCCATTTAAACGTGGGCAGCCTCTCGGCGGGTATAATAATTATCTCCTTGCGCACCTAAGTTACAATGAAAACATTAAAAAGAGAAAAATATTTCAAACTATTAACATACAAAAATTAACCTATATACATGTTGGCTGACTCAAAAACAATAATGATGTCCATAGTTATTTTATTTGTCCAAATTTTCACTTTCTAACCCCCATAAATCAGTTATTTTCAAGGCCTTAGAATATTATATTAATGTATTATTTCTTTCCATTAATAATCGAAAGAGTCAATTTTGTAAAATTATTATGGTTTTTTGCCACTAATAGTTTTCAAAGTTAAAGGTAGGAAATTTCAAACCTTAAGTTGTGGTCTCTTCGAGTAATCAAAAGTGTGTTTAAGCATAATGAAAAGTTTTATACTACTTATTTACAATGTTAAAAATGTGATATTTTATCACTAAACATTTTTCTGTGTTCGTGTTATTTTGGCTTATTTTTGACCAAAAATATTTTGTGACATAATTGGTAATCCCGCAATTCCAAGTGCAGAGTCTTGTATAGTTGTAATTGTATTGTTATTATAATTTTTGTTTGGTTTATATTTTGTTAAATAGATAAAGAGAATTTTCGTATGGCTGAAAACATTAATTAAAAAACTTAGAAATTTTTCTTTCTTGACAAGTGAATTGTGTGTTTAGGTAAAAAAATATAGTGTTTTTTTCAATACACACACAAGGCCGATATTATTCGGTGCTAACTGTACTGCCAAATACAATGTTTTTGGTTAGCTAAAACAATAGTATACCATAATAATCAAATTAAGCTGAAAATTTATATGCTTTGAGACGTGTATTAAACGTATTATATACAGTATACAGTTGATACAATTTGTTGCGTCTAAAATTCTCTAGAATACTTATATTATAATCAAAAAGTTTATTCTAAACAAATAAAAGCCATAATCTGAATTATATCTAATTTTTTGTCTAGTTTGTACCGTATAAATTTTTTATACATCGTAATGTGTTTGTTTTTATTATTGTCTTTTGGGGGTTAATCTAATTTAAATTTGTTTGCGGTTTAATTTGGTCAAATTTACATTATTTAGAAAAAAATTATTTTATCTTGTTATTTATTATCTTTATAAGTTTATACTATTATGCAGTAATGCGGAGATTTCTTAGTTTTGTGAAATTTGGAACAGGTTTTATGATTCGTTTTGTAAAGTTGAAATAAACATTTATTATTGGTGAAAGTTGCTTATTGAACTGTTCGGTTTAATCATTAGTCATTTATTTTTAACCCATTACACACCCGTAACAATTAAAACAACAGTATCTGCGAATTCTGCAAAGCAGGTTCTTGTGGTATGTTTTCCTAGACAGTAATAGATGAATATGTCTTAGAGATTTGGTCTTACTTAAATTTGTTTTCTGATTATAAATATTGTTTAAAATTCTTTAAAAAATGAATATTGCTTTTATTGTAATATTTATGCCATGATTACACAACAGAATACTCCACCACAGTTTATAGGAATATTTTCAGAAAATAGCACAACAATGTTTGTCACAATTAAAAGCATAACACTCTCACAATTTCATAAAGCCATCTTTATTTGGGTAATCCGACCACGCGAAAATTCAAAAATCACGAAGTCTTTGTTTGAACTTCCATATTGCTAAATTAATTAAAAGAAATAATCTAATTCAAAAAATATCCAACGTGGTTTAAAATTCATTTGCTTTTGGCTGAAGTGCCAGTATTTCTAAGATATAAAAAAATATATGGAACAAAAGATGATTGCGCCGCTTTTTAACAGTTGTTTCTTGAAAAGTTTTAACTGTAAGGGCTTGTTCACACCTGAGTGATAAGTTTGTAATGGTAGACTCACTGGTCGCTGCGGTGTGAAGGTGTTACCTGTCACCGGTGTGAACCACGCCTCACTGAAGCAAAGAATTCAATTAATTGGCAAACTTTTTTATTCCGTAACTGAAACAAAAAAAGTGTCTGCTAGAGATTTTACAAACGCAATATTTATGCAAATTTCATTTTGCACTGAACGCAAAATGCAAACTACAGCTCATTGTAAAGATGTGATAATTTTTTTAATGTATGGTTTGGTTTTTAAAAAAAACTAACAAAACCGGCGCAATCTTTACCCCGGTTAAATCATATCTCTAAATCTTGGCTGTCGAACCCCCTGGCTTTCTAGCAGAGATCAGGTTAGGTCCAGTGTCCAATGCAAAATAATTTTAAACCACTAAAAGTAATTATTGTTATTTTATAGGATAATTCTTTATTTTATTAGATAAAATGCGCTATTCAGCCATAAAACATGTGTAAAAACATGAGTTTTTGTTAAAAAGTTCGTGTTTTTGGAAGAAAATTTAGGATAAAAATAAATACTTAAAAAATTTTTCTTGGGGGAAGGGGGCGGTGCATTTTTTTTCTGGAGTGCATATATAGTTTTCGATTTATTTAGGTCTGAAAGCAGTTAAAAGTCATTTTAAAAAAATTTGTTTTTTCATTTTTATAAAATTTGGGGGGTTAATCCTCCCCCATAGGTGAGAACGGTCGGAGAAGCTAGGGGGGTGGTTACCCGGGGTAAATCGAATTTTGAATTCTAGGAGGAGGGTCCGGACCCCCCCCCCTAGCTTTTTAGGGGGGGTCGACCCGGGGTGCGAAATTTTGAAATCTAGAGGGGGGTCAGTTGGGGTCCGGTGTCCAAAGCAAAACAGTTTTAAACCATAATAACTTTAATAATTGTTCTTTTTATAGGATAATACTACATTTTATTGAATAAAAAGCCATATTCATGTATAAAAAGGGTGTAAAAGCATGAATATGTGATGAAAATTCACGTTTTTGGAAGAAAATTTAGTATAAAAAAGGTACCTAAAATTTTCCCGAGGGGGGATGGGGGGGGTCAGATTTTAAAATCTAGAAAGGGGTCAGGGGTAAAAAATTCGGAAATTTGAGGAGAGGGGGGGGGCCTAGATTTTCGTCTAGGGGTTCCCAAAATTTCGAGGCTAGGGGGGGGTGGACCCCACCCTGCCTCCCCTTTCTCACCTATGTTCCCCCCACTTCTGAGTGGGGGGTTAAACCCCCATTTTAGAATTTAGGGGGGTTAACCTCCCAAGCCCCCCGTGCCCATGCATGGGATGAGGAGCCCCTGGATTTTTTCTATAAGGGAGAGACAAAATTTCAGGCAGGGGGGTTGTCCCGCCCACCCTCCACACCCCATTTTTATCTATGCTATGACCATAGGTGGGTAGCCTCTCGGATTTTAGGGGGAGGGTGTCCGGCAAGACCCAAATTTTGAGGGGGGGTGTACCCAATATTTCCGCGCTGCCTTAAAATGGGCTTAAAACGTGTAAAAAACGTAAAACAAGCTTATCAATGCTTTAAAACTGTAAAATTGAAATAAGACCTTATTGCAACTTACAAATTGTATTTTTTAAATTCTTTTATTACTAATGTGTTTATATATTCTTATAATTAGATTAAAAATCATAGTTTTTTTAATAATTACGTAATAATAGAATAATAATATTATTGTCTTGATTATAAAGTCAAGTATCACAAACTTTTTAATCCATAATCTTATATTTAATTAAAGATTATATACATACATGGGCGTAGCCAGGGGGGTCTAGACACCTCTTTTAGGTCGGCAAAGGGAAAAATTTGAGGTTAGACAGACCCCCCCTTTTTGCAATGGTGTGCCCAGGATTTCATTTCGGGGGGCGGTCCGGGGGCCCTACTACCCCTGAAGGGGGGTCTGGGGGGCGGCAGCCCTCCAGATATGGAGGGGTATGGGGGGCGAGAGCCCCCCAGAAGGGTCAAGGGGCGGAGCCCCTTGTCAGGGGGGTCCGGGGGCAGAATGCCCCCTGGGGGAGAAAATTTTTAATTTAAGGCGCTAAAATACACTTGAAATTTTAATTACAGATGATACT
Source organism: Microlaimidae sp. YZB2_3 (assembly GCA_030248175.1). Classification (NCBI taxonomy): domain Eukaryota; kingdom Metazoa; phylum Nematoda; class Chromadorea; order Desmodorida; family Microlaimidae; species Microlaimidae sp. YZB2_3. The sequence continues at coordinate 35,144 of JASAMX010009422.1, read as the reverse complement.
TATTACAAAATTTAAGGTTTCTTATACCTACATATTTAAAACATGTGTTTAAAACGTTAATTAAAGGATAATAGTATTTACAGTAGTTTTATTAAACTGTATACCTTAACTACTGCACGGGATAATCGATTTGTAATCAAAAAATTAAGATAAATTGTCAATTAACAATTATTAACTCTCCGCGTGAAGCGCGGAAAATTTTTTTTAGTCGTTTTATAACACTTAAAAAATTTTCTCCGGGAGGCGAATTCGGGGGGGGGGGGTGTCCCCGGGCGCCCCAAACTTAAGGGGGGTCACACCAATACCCGAAATTTTGGGGGGGGGTTAACCCCCCTAACCCCCCCCCCCCTCCCTGCCCACCTATGGCTATGACCCAATCGCCTCGTAAGTTACAGGTTGAAAGACTAAATTGTTATGGAATTTCAATATTTTGTCTCGGCGGCTATTAAACTATCTTTTCAGCTACAAACATTAATAATAATAATAACAAACATTAATAACATTTCCTTGTTTTACAATGGTTAAACCGTCAAGAATACAACTTTTAAATATTGTTGTCTTTATTTGCCGTAAATACCAAATTAAAACGATTGTGTTGTTTGAAAGGATGTTGTTGAAAAAAATATTTGTTCAAGGAAACGTCCTATTTTTGTGATTCAAAAATTTAATGAGTTTGTTTGGTCGTATAGCCGAAAGTGATAATAATTTTGTTTTGCTGATAAAAGTTTTTCTTTATCCAATAAAATTTGCCAACACCGTACCCGTCTAAAGTTTTGGTGAAGGTAAGGTTTAAAAAAAATTGTGGGTCGCACTGGATACGCGAAAAACACCTATAATGCTAATGCATAGCAGACCTGTCACTGCCTTACGCCACCCCCCAGGTTTAACAAAGAGAGGGGCATTTCCGAACCGGGAATTTTTTTTTTTCAACCCAAGGATACGAAAAACACATAAAAAAGACAAAAATAGGTTTAAAACGGCAAAATCTTACTAAAATAGGTTAAAAGTGTGAATATTTTTTAGTATTGTTTTATTTTGAATGAAGGAGGGCTCATTCACTTATAAACAAGCCACTTTTTGAGGTCGAGTGGCGCAGTGGAAGAACGCACGTCTTACCATACAGAAGGTCCCTGGATCGATTCTCGTGTGAGACACGCTACAGTGTGATAATATTGATATTGATGTTTGTGAATATTGTTAAATATGTAGTATTCGGTTGCGTTGTTAGGTGGGACTGAGTAACATGACCTTGCGTATCCTGCTTCATGCGAAATAAATAAACTTTTTTTAAACTTTAAAGAAGAGGGCATTTCCGGACAGTGCACAGGTGTAGCACTGTGCATAGCATATCCAATCCTTTCAATTGTAACACGGTAAATTTTATTCTTCGACAGTTTTTAAACACGGAAATGTAAAGTTTTTTTAAAACTTGGTCACCTAATTCAATTTTTTTTCCAAAAAAAAAAGAATTCATATTACAATGTTGTTGTTGTTGTTGTTGTTGTTGCATTACCTGAAACTTATCTCCCCTATGCAGATTATACAAAGAGCAGGCGCTAAGACAAGCCAGGAGGGGCGAAAAAATTTCACCCCCATGGTTGAGACTCTTTGTCCAACATTGATAACGATGTTGGCAACCTTTACCGCTAGGGTGTTCGCTGCATGCAGTGTTCACCATTCCGAGGTCTTAGCAAAAGGATTTTAAGTCGCCGCCTGATTTTGATCTCACATTTAACGTCGTAAATGAGCAGCATAGGTGTTCCTGCAAGGCCAGTGGTACAGACTCCACACACTATAGAGCTGCATTCATCCACTAGTTTGCTAGATGGAAAACTGCCATGCGTAGCCGACGTACAACAACAATCACTGTGGCCATGCCAAGCTGGATTCATTTCTATATAAGAAAAGATCCAGCAACTAAGTCCAAATGGTTAATACCCGCAGGCCCGTTGGGTGCTGCCAGAAGGTCAGCCCGGTCCTGGTGGCTCAATGGCATTCATATTGCAATGCTTCTTTGTCGATGCCAAATGACCCTTTTTTGTCTTTTATGTTGTTTTTTTTATAGCGGGACTGTCTTTGGTGACTGACTGCTATGAATACCCAGAGACTGTTTAATAATTACCAGTGTCGAATTTTAACTTTTCTGTATTTGGTATTATCATTATCTCTTGAGGGGGTGGAAGGGGGAAGAAAAAAGAGAAAAAGGAGAAAAAGAAAGGGAAAAGGGAAAAAAGGGACAAAAAAAGCGGAAATAAGGTAAAAATAGGTCTAAAATGGCTTAAAATACATTGAAATAGGCTAAAACTCGCAAAAAATTCGCGATGATGGCGTCATCATAGGTCAAAAATGGCGTCATATTTTTAGGGTACTTTTTCATTTTCTGGCGGGGGGGGGGGGGCAGAAACGGGGGGGCAAATCCTCCAATAAAACGGGGGGGGGCATTTTCAGACCGTGCACAGGTCTGTACGCCTGAGGAAAAATCGCCCCATTTTCCTGCTTTATTCTTACAGCATTTTTCAAGGCTAGTAAATAGATTAATAAATCTGTATTTCTGTATTTATTTTATCAAAATTGAAGTGTTTACCAAGGAAAACATTTAAAAATTGAGAAAAAAAAACAAAAAAAACATGCCAGAAAAAGATGCCAACTTCCTTGCGCCGTTATTTTTAGGGTGTTATTTTGTAAAGTGTAACATTATAGCTTTTTCAATAAGCTCAAATCTCAAAAATAATTACAAAAACGAAGTCTGCGTGTTCGATTTAGTGTACAAAGATGTTTTATAAATGTATTTTACTTTAGGATCGGTCAAATTGAATTTTGGGACGTGTATGGGAATGTTTTTTAGTGTTTAAATTAAAGCTTACCATTGCTTGCAGAAAAAGACCGACTGTGGCATTGAAACAGTATATAATTATTTCGACTAGAGCTTGGAGATAAAGTTCGCAATACCCGGACAAACGACATTTTTGTTTATTATTGGTAAATTTTCAATACTCTGGCCTAAAAAATAGAAGTTTATGGAATTATACTATACTTTATGGTTTCTATATAAAAATCAGCACAAATGGGTTTAACAAAAGGCAACAAACTGTCTATTTATTATAAATGTTTATTATTATATAATTTATAGTAGTTCATAATATTTATATTTATTATAGTTTGTAATTTTTTTTATTTTTTAAGGCAATTTATAAAGCTAGGCACCTCAGGAATATTCAGGCGCGTCAGGAAGGAATGAGCCAACTACGCGTTTCTAAGCCTAAGAAAAGCCTAAAAACATTCTAAACTTTCTCCACGCGGCTATTTTATAAAGTTTAGGTTGTTTTGTAGGCTTATTAGATAAAATTTGGAATGATTTTCAAATTTCGCTGAAAAGTTTAGAAAAACGTAGGATTTAGCTTACAAAAAAGCTGCACAGAGATATTTCCTGTTACCCGCAGTGGACATAATATATTGGCTATATGCAAAAACATTAATTAATCAATTGGCAAATTTGTGCGTACAATTTTGAAAAATAGAAAATTTGTTATCCACTTTTTTTAGTTTTTAAATATTTTTAGTTTTTAAATATTTCTGGTTGTTATGTAATGCATTAAAATAAAATAAACATTAAAAAATTGAACATGTAATAAATGTACACATTTACCAACAAAAGTACACTTTTGTTGGATATATTTTGTTAGTCTTAACATAAAAAGGTATAAAAAACAAATGTAAACAAATTCAACGCCATAATAAATCTGGAGAAAACTTGAGATTATTTTGATTTATTTTGTTAAAAAAAGTGTATTTAGTGAAACTTTTTAAAAATGAAAAACTGATAAAAATTTTTTTTACTTTTAAATTAGTGATGTCACTCTCATTGCTTTTTTGCTGTGATTTCACAGTGTATAGAGAATTTCATATCATGAGATACATAAACACCTAGGTCCCGCACCAACTTTGTAGTTGCTGCAAGTACATTATTACCAACCTTATATTTGCAAATTAACTGTTTCCTATGATTTTGAATATGCAGAACTTCACATTTATGATCTGATAATTGCAATTGCCAGTCTTTTGATCAGCTATATATTTTATCTAAATCTTCTTGAAGTCTTAAGGTTTGAACGTGGTAGTCTTTAGATGAAAATTTTGCAAACAACTTTATATCATAAGCAAAAAGCTTAATTTGTGACTACTTAACACAATCAACAATGTCATTAATATATATAAAAAATGGGCCCAAAACAGAACCCTGAGTCATTAATTACAACTTTAATATCCCACACAACTAAAAATTCTTTTATCCATTTTAAAAATTTGCAAGAAACACCATACTTTTCCAGCTGATATAATAATTTTTGATGTAAAACGGTGTTTAGTTTTTCAATTACAAATTGATTATCCCGTTCAGTAGTTAAGGTATACAGTTTAATAAAACTACTATAAACACTATTATCCTTTAATTAACGTTTTAAACGCATGTTTTAAATGTGTAGGTATAAGAAACCTTAAATTTTGTAATAAGTATCATCTGGAATTAAAATTTCAAGTGTATTTTAGCGCCTTAAATTAAAAATTTTCTCCCCCGGGGGGCATTCTGCCGGCTGGGGGGCTGCCGCCCCCAGACCCCCCTTCAGGGTTAGTAGGGCCCCCAGACCGCCGCCCCCCCAAATGAAATCCTGGGCACGCCACTGCAAAAGGGGGGTCTGTCTAACCCCAAATTTTTCCCTTTGCCGACCTAAAAGAGGTGTCTAGACCCCCCCTGGCTACGCCCATGTATGTATATAATGTTTAATTAAATATAAGATTATGGATTAAAAAGTTTGTGATACTACTTGACTTTATAACCAAGACAATAATATTATTATTCTATTATTACGTAATTATTAAAAAAACTATGATTTCTAATCTAATTATAAAAATATATAAGCACATTATTAATAAAAGAATTAAAAAATAAAATTTGTTGCAATAAGGTCTTACTTCAATTTTACACAGTTTTAAAGCATTTATAAGCTTGTTTTACGTTTTTTTACGCGTTTTAAGCCCATTTTAAGGCAGCGCGGAAATATTGGGTACACCCAGGGATGTAGCCAGGGGGGGCGGGGGGGGGGGCGGCCCCCCCCCCCCCCCCGAAACGGTCGGACAGGAGGAAAAATAAGGATAGTGGTTGGGCGGGGGGGGGCGGCCGCCCCCCCGAAATGGTCGCCAGATAGTAAAATTTGGGGGTTTTCAGATGCTAAAAATTCAAAATTTTCTAGCGCCTCGCTAATCGCTCGGCGCCAAACTTTAAAATAATTTTAGTACCCCAATGGACCCCCAAAAACCGAAAATTTGTTCCGCATCGCTTCGCTCAGCGGTCACTTTTTATAGTATACATACTATATATCTCGTTATTTATGTTGCCTGATGCTAATGTTATTTTAAAGTTAGTACAATAATTTTTATAAGTAATAAGTACTACACAGAAAGCAAAACAAACAATCATATTGGTTGATTTATGTACCTCCCCCCTCCTAAATTTTCCTGCCGCCTATAGCATTGGCTCGGATTTTTTTCATATAGGTAGGTACCCTAGAAAACATGGAGCCGAGATGCTGCTCATGTGCTTTGGTTTACAATGTGGGTTTAGCCAAGGGGTCTGAAACTAACGTCTCTAAATTCCTTTTTTGTAAAATCCAGGCTCTGTCAATGTGTGCTTATGTAATTTTTAACTAAGAAAACATGTTTTTACCGCTAAAAACATTAGATAATTGGTTATTAGGCCAAAAACAGTGTATTATACAGCTTTATCTACGTTTATCCCTGCTTTTTTAACGTTTTCAAAAATTAAGGGGGGGCTCCGCCCCCCCCCCAAAATTTCGGGGGGGGCGGAGCCCCCCCGAAATTTTTTTTTGTACTAAAATCCGCCCCCCCCAAAATGAAACTCTGGCTACGTCCCTGGGTACACCCCCCCCTCAAAATTTGGGTCTTGCCGGACACCCCCCCCCCCCGAAATCGGAGAGGCTGCCCACCTATGCTTGAGAGTGATGTCGAACAAAAAGGGATCACCATCAGCAGAATACCAAAGCGAAACCTTTTTATTCTGCTCTCTAAGCTCCCTAAGTTTGCCAAGCAATTCCTTTTGACAGACTCGCTGTTCCTCATTCAGTGACGGTCTTACATAACCTTTATCAAACTTAGTGACCCCTCTCAGTCATCCTCCTGAACGTACAGCTCTATTTGATGTGTTTGTTAAAGTCTTATTTTAAGGAGCCTGGGCCGGTCACCAGCCTTTCCAATACAAAAAACCCAACTGGAGTGACCTCTCCCGAATCGCCACCATCCAGAGTCTTTAATAACTCGGTCACATTCTCTTTTTCCCCTTCATAGAATTCGCTCTCCGGTAGGCCAGATACAACCAGCATTGTCTCATGTTATCTTTGCACCTCCATGCGCTTAAAATAACTGTCAATCATAGGAAGAAGACGCTGTAGAACACGTTCACAGATGGTAGCCACCAAGGGTACAGGTAATAAACGTGTACCAAAAATTGATTAGAGATTTCCACACTACAAATACTAAATAAAAACATGTTTATAGGTCAATTTTGACCTGAAGATCTCGTTTTTAAACTTTAAAAAATGATTGAAACACGATTTTTGATAATATGGGGTAAAATATAGGCAAAAAATGACAATATTTTGGGTACACAATTTTTATTGTTAAGAAAAAATTTTAATTTACCGCTAAATTAAAATAAAAACTTTGTTTTAACATTGCTGGAAGTCCGGAGAATCTAAAAATTATAAATTTGATACAATTCACATGAACCAACGAAAATATGGACAACAAATTTGTTTTTGTTTAAAAAGCTAATTTAAGCTTATTTTTAATCAGATTTATTCTTTCTAAGCCTAAGCAAAGCCTAAAAATCAAGCTAAATTGTATTATGAGGCATTTTTATCAAATTATCCCATTTTTTAAATTTTAATGTTTTTCACGACTGAATTTTGATACATTTTTAAGCGGTTGATGTACTAAATTGGTGAAGACCAGAAAAAAAAGTAAAAATATTTTTAGAACCACCAGACTCTCGGCAATCTAACAAGTATTCATTCATATTGGTTAAAGCACTATTAAAAAAAATTTCTTAACAGCATAAAATGTACCTTGAAAAAAATGTCATTTTTTGTCTATAAAACACCATTTATTTTCTTAAAAGGTAGTTTAATCACTTTTTAATGCATAAAATTAAGATAGCAAAGTCAGAATTGACCTAGAAACATGTTTTTTGTTTATGTTTGTTTGGTGAAATTCTCAAACTGATTTTTGGTACACGTTTAGTACTTGTACCGCCACCAAATCGGTGTTGACACCAGGAGCTTGTTCCTCCTCCATCCTGGCGAACCTCTTTTCAATACCTACCAACTTTTTGTGTCGGTCCGCGTTCTCTGCTTCCAGTCTTGCAATTTGATAATCTTTTGTTTCCCTCGGCATGTTGCAGTGGATGCTTTACGTAAGTGGGTCTGTTTTTCTTTAACATAAGTGGGTAAAAACCTTGAGTAAAAACCTTGGGTAAAAACCTTAAGTCCCTTGACAAGGGGCTCTGCCCCTTGACCCCGCTGGTGGGCTCCCGCCCTTTAAACCACCCATTTTCGAGGAATTTTCGCCCCCCAGACACGCCTTGTGCAGTGGCGTGGCGTAGCCAGGGGGAGCCGCCGCCCCCCCCCAAATCCAACAAAGCCGGATTCTTTCGTAAGGAAGGGGGAACCCTTACTTTTTTTGAATTTTGGGAGAAAAAAATTTTTTTTAAATTATAAATTCAGAAACATTTCTGATGCGCTTTAAAAGCATAAAAATACCCAAAAATTGAAATTTTTCCCGCTTTGCGTGAAGAGTACATTAATAATTTATATATTATTGTTTTTATTTTAAATCCATTGTACCACCGTTATAGGTTGGGTCAAAACTGTTTGGGCATTCATTCTTTTTGCATAGTTTTTAGTAAAGATTTAAAGGGAGCAGACCTGTGCACGGTCTGAAAATGCCCCCCGTTTTATTGGAGGATTTGCCCCCCCCCGTTTTATTGCCCCTCCCCCGCCAAAAAAAGTACTGAAAAAGTACCCTAAAATTATGACGCCATTTCGGATCTATGATGACGCCATCATCACGAATTTTTTGCTGTTTTTAGCCTATTTCAATGTATTTTAAGCCATTTTAGACCTATTTTTACCTTATTTTCGCTTTTTTGTCCCTTTTTTCCCTTTTCCCTTCTTTTTTTCTCTTTTTTTCTCCTTTTTCTTTTTTTTCTTTCCCCCCTGCTTGCCCCCCCCCCGTTTTATTGCCTCTCCGTTTCAAAAAGGTTACCCCCCCCGGGCCGCCCCCGTTTTGGAATTGCTCCCCCCCCCCCCCCGTTTTAACCCCGGGGGGGGGGGCAGTGCACAGGTCTGAGGGAGTAGACAGTTACAAACGCACTTCTATACAACAATTTAACTTGCAATTTTTCTTGTAGTTGGTAGAGCAATACGTCATGTTCCCCGGAGCTCTGGAGCTCCGGAGCTATGCACATTTAGGGAAGTTTCGAAAGTAAAACCCCGGAGTTCCGGAGCTCCGCCCTCTTTTCGCACTAACTTCATGAATAATTAAAGAGTGATGTTATAGTTTATTTTGTTAAATTTTTTTTGTAAATGGATTTTTTTTCAAAACTTATTTAAAATAAAATTTTCAAAACTTATTTAAAATAGTCTTAAAAATGCTATTAGATAACTTTGAGTATATTTAAAGCTTAAATAAGCTTAAAATCGTTCATTTACGGGGCGGAGCTCAGGAGCTCCGGAGCTCCATCCGTTTTAAATAGCCGAAGCTCAGGAGCGTGATATTGGAGGGTGGGAACATCACAAATTTTTGATTTCATTTTTGATTTGTTTCACAATTGACTGGTAATTCTTAATTGAAAATTATTATTTGATTTTAAATTTAATTAATTAAGTATTATTGTTCTTCGTTCCAAACTATTAAAAATGTTTTAAACTTATTTTCTGTTATAATTAGAAAAAAAAAAAGATTTTGAATTTTAAAAGCGCAATCGATCGTTTTAAGATTTTTCAGAGTTGTTATAACCCCAGCCTCCCCGATCTTTCTCACTTATGTGTGGTATAGAAATACTGGTTTAATTAGTTTAATTAATAGGTTAATTCTACAATATTGAAAGGCTAAACTAAATTTAGAAAACGAATTTTAGAGATTTATACGTTACTATGAGTATAGATTAGTTTGAGCACTCAGAATAAAAAAAACTGTGCGTGAAAAATCACATTATCGTGTTAATACGAGTACATAAAAAGAGTTACACAAAATACATTATTTATTTGACACTGCTTAGGGCTAACATAACAAAAAAAACTGTTTGCCATGTCTGTATGGGATGAAACCTTGATTAGATTTTGTCGTAAGATACCGACACATTTAATGTTAAACCAATTTTCCTTATGATATCTAATTAAAATTTTTTTTTATTTTTTTTATTTTATACTTTAGTAAATTTATTTGTTTTTTTATTTTAATTAGCTTTTTACGCTAAAAATGCCGAAAACAAATAATTACTCTTAGCAAAAACAAGAATAAATAAGGGTGAAGAATGTCCGACGGTGTGTGAAACAGTTGTTTCAATTATTGGTAGATTATTCCATAGTGGAGATTTTTTATCATGTATAGAAACCTACTACAACCCGTGGAATAATCTACAGTTTGTAGGATACATGATAGTTTTTTTCCCGTAATTCTGTTGATTATTTTACATTATAACCACGATTTTGCAAAATAAAAAATTGCGAACGTGAAATTTTTTAATGAGATTTTTTTCACATAATGTTGTCAAATATTTAACATTTTCTTTGTTGATTTATTGACGTATAAATTAGTTTATATGTTAAAAGATAATATATTTGGATATCACGTGAGGATTTTAGAGACCCTCAAAATGTCATATTAGTAATTGTGATGACGTCATATATGTTTTGCTCCGTAGGAATGGTTGTGGAAGGAGCTGTTTTAGCCAATTAGCGTTCGGAAAAAATTTATCTCCAGTGAATTAATGATCTTCATTTTTTTCCAAGCGCTAATTGGCTATAAGTAATTCTATAACGTCATAACTCTGTGAATATCTTTAACACTGAACAACTTGTTCGCAATTTTTTATTTCTACATGATGAAAATCTACACGTGAATTGTTCATTATACAATTAGAACAATTAGAAGTACGAAGTCCTTTAGGGCTGTCTTGTTGATGATTAAAATTAAAATTGTTAATTTGTTGCATGGCGTTTTAAGACAAAAATAAGTAGGCCTGTGTTTTATCAGGTTGAAACGTAGAATAAAGCTATTTTAGTACTTATTTCTGTCTTAAAACGACATGCAACAAGCCAACGATTTTAATTTTAATTGGAACAATTGTTTAAGATACATTCGGACATTCTCTATTTTTTATGCATTCTTGATAACATGAAACGATTAAAATATAAAAATGATGACAAACATCGCGCTCTTAGACCCCAAATTTTTATCTTTACTAATCTTGAAAAAACTTTATAGTTTTTTGTAAAAATATTTTTAGTTCTTCATTTCGAAATGGTGAATTTAAATAAAGCACTGTTTTGCTAAAAAAAAATAAAAAATAAAAATTTTGGACAGAATAAGGCCGTACAAATAAGATCCGGACACTTTCTTTATGGAAGTTTATTTTAGTTTGAAAATTATACTGAAGGAATCGCAAAAGTTCAAACCCAAAAGTACAAAAGTTTTGTGCGCTGTTTTCTAACAAAAAATTAAAATGACAACATTGTTCACACCTTCACTTTTGTGTGGAATCGGTCCATTGTAAAAGAAAACATAACGCTAGTTCTTTTTATGTAGGTGTAATTTTTTTAAAATTAAACTCAAGAAATTAGCGGAAGAAAAAAAACATGCAAAACACTAAATATGCAAAACATGTAAAAAATACAGGGTGAAGGGTTCTTTTTGAAGAATATTGTTTGAAAGTTTTAAAACGATAAAAAGCTTTTATATTCAAAATCTGATTAATTTCCATGTGATATCGAAAGAAAAATACGTTGTTTGACGCATTTCGACTAAAATTTCCATAATTTTAGTCAAAATTACGGTAATTTTTTTAAAATTTGGACGGAGTCGACGGAATTTAGTGTTAGCCGATTATTTGTATTTTCAAAATAATAATTTAACTTTCAACATTCTTAGCAAATTTACCTTTTTCTGTTTGACCATTTTACAGTTTTTATCAAAAACTCAAGATATACTTCGACTTAAAACACAATAGTTTTAAGGTTGTTCTGTTTAAAGCATATATAAGAATGAAAAGATTTGTTAGCTATTTCTAAAGTTATATGGATGAAAACAAAAAGTGTACGAATTTTTTTGTTTTTTAAGGTGATTTTATTCTTTTGTATTTATCAATTTAAGAATTTATATCTGTTTTAAAGAAATTTTAGAGGATACTTTTTTAATAAAAATAGTGAACATGATGCATAATGGTCTGTTTTTTTCCCGCGCTATACTTTTATGGGATTAAATGTTCGGAATAAATCAAAATTAAGTTCCCTATGACACTTTTTTTTACTAAATTTCGTGGTTTGCACAAAAAATGGCAGTTTTTTTCTAGCGCAAGTCCAACAGTACAACACATTCTGCAACAAACTTAACAATCAAGGCACCAAAAGAAATTAAAGAATACCCGACTTCTTTATTAAAGACATCAAGTAACTTATTTTTATATCGATTGAGCAATGCTTCAAATACAAAAATACCGGAAAAATGCCACTTTTGGGGAGTCATACATTATGAACTGCTAAAGATGTTTTGACGAAAAATCAATTGGTGGATTACTGGGACCAGGAGTAATTTTTTTATAAAAAAATCATAAAAATCGAACAGAAAAACTTTGACTCTGTACCGCAACTTTAAGCAAAAAATTTAAAACAAAAATAATTGACTCCAAAACAAAGACTATTTTTGAAGAAGTATTAAATTTTACTCCTTTTACGTCCATATGTACAAATTCACTAGAAAACCGAACAAAGAATCCTGTAAGGTGGTGGTGGTGGTGTTTATGGTGGTGGTGGTTACAGTGGTGGTGTTTATGGTGATGGTGGTTATGGTGGTGGTTATGGTGGTGGTGGTTATGGTGGTGGTGGTTATGGTGGTGGTGGTTATGGTGGTTAATATAGTGGGGGTGGTTATGGTGGTGGTGGTGATTATGGTGGTGGTGGTTATGGTGGTGGTGTTTATAGTGGTGGCGGTTATCGTGGTGGTGGTGATTATAATGCTTGTGATTATAGTGGTGTTTATGGTGGTGGTGGTTATGGTGGTGGTTGTTATGGGCGAGGCAATTATGGTGGTGGTTATGGTGATGGTGGTTTGCGGCAAAATAAGTTTTTGGACATGCCGAAATTAGTGCTTGACAGAACTTTAAACAGTTACCAAATTAAAAACAAAACAACACATTTTTTTTTAAAAATTACCTTATGTTAAATTATCTGATTCTATGTTAAATTATTTAAGAAGAAAGTTGCATATTAAACATTCGCGACGATCATTTTACTTGCAGCTAATTTGGTTTTAATTCTTAAAAATATAGTGGAAAAAAATGTTAGCAACAATGTAGCAATTTTTTTTCGCAGTAAAAGCACGAAAAACGGCAAAATAGCGAAAAAATTTGGTTCAAGACTAAAATAAGATTTGACAGCAAGATTATTTTAATTCATTTATGCCTTGCTTAGACAAGAGAGCAAATTAAACGCCTAGTAATAACTCATATTGAAACCAAGCTAATTATTACTATTTCTTCGAAAAACGTCGATTAACATTCATAAAATCCAATTAGAACACTCTACACAGTTTCTTAACTTAACATGAAAAAAGAATTCCCCAAGGAAAAATTGCGTCCAACAATAGAAATCAAATATAAATATTTTTTTAAATTGGAAAAGACAGACGATTTTCTGGCATTTTGTCAGCGATATAAATATAATTTCAAATGACAATCAGATTAAAAGCATTTGCAAGATTTCTCTACTTGTACAGTAGTTTGTATTCGCAAAAAATAATAATTTCTTCAAATTTAAAAAATTATGATTTGTTTGTCACTTGAAAACAGAATATGCAAAATTATTATTATTCGGCAGCTGTAACTCCGCAAAAATAAATAAATTGAATAATAATAAATAATAACTACAAAAAATAAATAATTTAATAAAAATAGTTTACTTCAGTAACCAGCACTGTTATTATTTTATTTATATATTATTTTTTGCTCAAGCACATTTACTGGACTTTTAACTGCCCTAATTAGGGCATACAATGGCCCTAATTAGAGTTTTTTTAAAAAGATGACTTTATAAATTACTTTAAATCATCCATTTTCGTTATTTCGTTATAAATTATGACTACTTCCGTATTCAGCAGCGTGATTATAAATCGACATTATAAATTATGAATATTAGTATATAAATTATATTTTTTTAATAAATTATAAAATAATATAATAAATTATAAATTAGATATAAATCATTATTGTGAATTATAAATATCGGACGTGCGTTTTTCTGAAATATTTTTTAAGGAAAAGAGCTTTTCTGCTTTTAAATCCCGTTTAAACACGTTGAATATCTACTATTTAAATATTATAATAAAAATTGATGGATAAAGCAGTACATATATTAATTTAATCATTCATTTTTATTATTACTAAACATAGTAATAACTTCACACCACAATATATAAAATAGGCTACCCAAATAGGCCGCTCTCTAATTAGGGTGCGTTCTTCTAGTTAAGTCCTTTAAGTGCCTCAATTAGGGCTGTAATGGTCCTAATGGAGGCCCTCAGAAGAGAGGTGACTTCATAAATCACTTTACTTTTCAAATTCCATTATAAATTATTATTTTTTTACAAATGAATAAATTAAAACCTCTTAGTTTGTTTATATTCACAAAATTAAAAAATTTTTCTATTAAATTTTAAATAGTCACAGTTTTTACAGAAAATATTAAACAAAAGTTTTTTGGTAATTAATTGTTTTCTACAACTCCTAATTTGGGTCATAAAAATGACGGAATCGAAGCGTGATTAGGGGTCCTCTAGGTTCGTAAAGTACCCTAGTTAGGGTTCACCCAGATTAGAACACTAAATGTGTGTGAGCATTATATAAAGTTATATATTTTTCACGTATATTTATGTTATATATTTTTTGTTTTATCGCAATATTGTTAGTATCAATCGGACTTAGACCTCGGTACCTTCCAGTTGTAACAACTCCCGTTGTGATGATGTTTCAAAAGTATGAAGTCTTTTAAATAAAAGTTCTATTTTAAAGCTGACGGGAGATGGTGTAACGCCACGCGTCAGACAATGAAGTACCGGAGTTAGAGATTACAAATTCAAGTCCTGTATCGCTTTTTTTAAGCCACAAAGCTGAAATTAGCTAATTGTTTTGCTTTTTTTCTTCAAAATTTTGATTTATTCTGCTTTATATTTCTAAACCTAACACACAAACGAAATATACGTTCTGTTACTCTTAAAAGCCACATCATTCACCTCCACAATAGAAAAACCAAGCCCAAAACAACAGAATCAAAACCAAAACCGTTTGCAACGGTATAGTTTTACACTGCATGTGGAACAGTGATGTTTCTACACTCTAATATCATGCTCCGGAGTTCCGGTCATTTAAAGCAGAAGGAGCTCCGAAGATACCTCCAAACGATTTTAAGTGTATCTAAAGTTTAAATTATACTTTAATCTTGAATATATCTTTAGAACTCTATCTGAATTTTTAAGACAATTTTTGTTGTTTTTAATAAGAAGATCAAAAAAAAAATTAATTTACAAAAAATTAAAATAAAATAATCTATGGCATCACATCATAATTTATTATTTATGAAATTAGTACAAAATAAGGCGGAGCTCCGGAGCTCCAGATCTTCGCGGAACATTATTAATGTGGACTCCACTTGGTTTAAAAAGTGCCAAGAAATCCACCGTACCCAGGCACTGGTGACCAACACGACAGTCAAAACCCTCCCATTTAAAAGGAAATATTGTTCAGTGTTAAAGATCTTCCCAAAGTTATGACCTTATATAGAATCATTTTTAGCCAATTAGGGCTTGAGAAAAAAAATAGAGATGTTTCATCCATTAAAGATCCAATTTTTTCCCAAGCGCTAATTGGCTAAAATTTATTCTAACAGCTCCTCCCACAACCATTCCCACAGAACAAAACATATATGACGTGATTAAGAATACTATTATGACATTTTGAGGGTCCTTAAAACCCTGAAGTGAAAACTAAAGTTAATACCAGTGAGTGATGTTTCTACCCTCAATATAAAGACTTGAAATTCTGGCAATTTGAAGCGGGTAGAGCTCCTAAGCTCTACCTTTTAAAATAAGCAATTTCAACCGTATTTAGTTTGAAATATGTTCTAAATTATTAAATTATTTTATTCGCATATATTTAGAACTGTTTTTTTGTTTTTAATACGTTTTTAAAAGAATTTAGTTTGCAAAAAATTGATAAAATAATTTACGGCATTAAGTTTTCATTATTCGTGAAGTTAGTTAGCAAATAGGGTGGGATCTCCTACAATTAAATTTCCAAAAAAAAGGATGTATTTATTCCACTATAAATTTGTGTGGAATTCAATGATTAATTTAAAATTTTTATGGTTTTTTCTTAGTTTTACAATATTATTACTATCAAAAATATTATTACTACTAAAAGTATTTTACTGAGCTTGTTATTTTATAAATTAATTCTTTTGGTAAATTGGTCCGTTAAAATTTCAAACCTTTAAAAATTAAAGCATAGTGCATTTAATTTCGGCACTTTTCCAAATTGGGCATTTTTGATTTTGGACTATATCTTCGGTGATCCTCCACGGAATACCACGTTTGAAAGCTCAAATGAGAGCTATATGTAGATGTAATTATATGTAGATGACTGTCGTGAGCTTTTTATTTGTTATTTTGTGATATTTTCATGTGAAATTGTGTGATTTATAAAAAATAAAATTGTTACTCGTTTTTAGAACATGGGCATTTCATGATTACGCAATAAATTGGTTTAAAAATTAAACTGTCCTGGTAAAATTTAGTCTATTTTCCGAATTTTTAGTCCCCGTGGTTTTACGTTGCGTCTGTGGTGAGCAATCGTTATAAAATAAAATAGTGTACTTTCAGCACACATATTGCTGTAGGTAAAAATGGGTTGAATTAAATGGTCGGGTGTTAAATTGTAGTTGTAAATAGTTAAAAGACAACGTTGAAATGTGTAGGGGTCATAGCACTGCACTTAAACTCGATTAAGGGGGTCCTTTTAAAAAGTGCCGACATTAAATGCACTTTTTCCCAAATTTTGCTCATTTTGATACCATTTGGCATTTTAGCTGTAACTTTTTGCCAGTTACACTTTGAACAACAAGTAGAAACTTAAATTAAAGAAAATTGTCTGGAGATAATGATAGGTTTTTAAATTTTTGAAAATGATAATTTTTTGACTGAGAAACAATCGATTGTTTGTAAAGTGCCGAAATTAAATGCATACATTTAATTTTAGCAATTTTTCATTTTTTTAAAACTGATTTAATTAAATAAAAAAACAACTTTCGTGCTGTAAAACTTTTATGACCCAACGAAGTATCGTAAAAGCTTCAAAATGAGCTATCAAACATAAAAATCGGGCCATACAGTGAAAAGTTACATTGGAAAAACGAAAAAGTGCCGAAATTAAATGCACTACCCTACACAAAACAAAACTGCTGAATTTTTAATTCGCCAGTTTACATTGTTTTTATATTAGTAATAAATACTTTACCCGAAGGAATATTTTTGTTTATGGAGACGAATTAAAATAAACCAGGCATTTTAGTGTTTTGCGTAATTTCCTTTTTTTCGCATTGAGTATATACCTAATATTGATAACGTCTATGTGTCTTTTTTTGTATTCAAATAGTGTTACCGCGCTTACGCAAACGTATTTAATAAAATCAAGAAATTTAATCATCTCGAATTTTAAACGAGCATAATAAAATTTCGAATTAATTTTCCAAATAAAACTCAGTTCGTTTGATTTTCTACATTTACTATTTTTAACTTAACTATTAGAGTATACGGCAAAACAGACAAAATGTGTCAAAGAAAAAACTAATCAAAAATCAATATAAATGTCATCGTAACTTTAAAATTTAGGTCCTGCATGTAGTATTTTTGGATCACGTCTTCGTTTGGATTTTTAGAAATAACACTAAAAAAATCAAAAACATTATTAAATTAGTCCTACTTTTACAGTAAAATTATAAAAACTAGGTATATAAATAATTTTGATGGCGCGGTTCCCGGAAATTACGTCTTTTACAATTCGTCTTCGGTAAACTCGTCTTTTAAAAATCTCGTCTTCGGAAAACTCGTTATTTGGATGCGATTTTGTAAACGCACTTTTCAAAAGCAGTTTCTTATTTTTTACTAAAACAATGTATTGAAAACCTTTTTTACCTAAGCCTAAGCAAGAGCAGGAATGCATGCATTCTTGACAAGAGCCAAAAATCAAGCTAAATTTTTATCATGATAAACTTTTATTAAATGATGTATTAAAAAAAACGGAGAACCTAAGCCTAAGCAAAACCTTAAAATCAAGTAAAACTTTATCACGGTAAATTTGTATTTTTAATGATGCTTTTTGAACTGAAGAGAGCAATACGTTATATGTTGCTGCTTTTCGTTCAGTTACGTATTGCTAATTAAAGGTCATAAGAAAATTGACGTGAAATTCTACAAACCACCAAATAGTGGGTTGTGCTTCCGACTCTGACACCCTTGCTTCGCTCTATAGCATTTTTAAAAAAAACGAGGGTTCTAAAAGCGCTTTACCGGGGGAGTTTGTTTTTCAACTGGTGTGGCGCGATTTAGCAGGAAAATTTGACGTTCTTGCAGGTTACTGGCTTTTCGCAGGAAGGATAAAATCCCACGATGTTGTTTCTTGTGTGATGGAAGGAATAAGAACGTTCTCTGCTTATGGGCTCAATGTTTTAGGCATTGTTTTGGATGGAGCCTAGAGTAACCTGTCAGCTTTTAAGAGCCTTTTGTCTGCCAGCCAATTTAATCCTTTGGTCGCTCAGGTTCCAGCTAGCTTCAAAAACCCGTTTTGCCCAGAAATTTACATTGCCTTGATTCCTTGTCCATCGCACGGACTTAAAAATATAATTAATGCGCTGCATTCTTCAACAAAAACTGGGCCAAAACTATTCAAATTGCCGAATAATAGCGTGACATTTGGTTGGAAAGTGATCAAGGATTTATATAAACGGGACATTGAACGTAGAGACGCAGGTTTAGCTAGATTAGTGCGTGATATAGAAAAATCTTATATTGTTTGCGACTCATGGACCAAGCTAAGTTTTCTTTTAAAAAATGGTGTATAAAAAACAACATTGGAAATAACCAAGTAGTATTCTTGTTAAAAGGCACCTTGCACTGGAACTTGGTTTATATGTGAAGTATGCAATAAACATAGCGAGTCACCATAATAAGTAATTACCATATCTCCTACTTATCTTTTGTAGTATGCAGATCAACCGATCAAAATTTTGCGCGCTTTTGGGGGTTTATCTGCATACTACAAAAGATAAGTAGGAGATACGGTAATTATCCATTATGGTGAATTGTTATGTTTATTGCATACTTCATGTATAAGCTGAGTTCCAGTGCAAGGTGCCTATAACTCGTTAACCATTTGAAATTAATTTTTGGTGTAATACAATTTTTTTCTCAGTGTGACCTAATACATTGATTATTATTAATTAAGGTAGAACACTACAGTTCCAAAAATTTCTTAGATTTTTTCAAAAACAACCACTCGTGGGTTTTCGGGGGTCCTGATTACGAATCCGAACTTCGTTTTTTGATTTGACCCCCGAGGGGGCGCTAGGGGGAGGGGGTTGCGACCTCCCCTAGGAGGGACACACTGACTCTACCCCGGTTTACTTCAAAACCACCTTAAAGTATGTACTCTGGGTTGAATACAGTATTGAATAATGTACATTTTTTTAATTAAAAAGTTAAAAAAATAAAAAAAAAGTTAAAATTAAAAAAAAAAAATTTTTTTTGGTGTTAAAAGTAACTCCCAGGGGGATTCGAACCTGGACCTTCTGTATGCTGAGTCTTACGCTCCAACCACTTGGCTACTGCTCGTCTTAGATACCTTTGTTAAAAAGTACTTTTAAACGAATGTTTCAAAATGTAGTTTCCCGACGTCAAATCAAATTCATCCGTTGCAAAATTATGAAAATTTGTTTACAGACTGATTTTAAGAAAATATATATCAAAATGGAGAACTCAACGGGTTAGAAACATTGGCGTTGTTTATTTAAAAATCGTATAGAGATCTACTGAGAAATTAGACTCCGAAGTTAATAAAATTTTCTAAAAAAACTTTTAAAAATGTCGGGTTTTCTCGAGTTTTTTCTATACGATTTTGCTGAAAACAACAGGAAAGTTTTATCTACTCGTCTTCTAATTACGTACAAAAAATTTTTAAAATCGACATGCACAAAAAAATTTTATATGTCATTTTGTGAAAAAAACCTGCGATTCGTCGGAATCCCCTTTGTGGACCATTGCCACAGCTTATTTTTAATTTTTATGTTTCATCAAAATATAAAAAATGATGTTCAGGACATGAGGATTAATACAGTATGTAGTTTTTAAAAATTGGTTACAGCTGTAATGAACAGTGACTGTACAAAGTTTGTGCGGTTTTAACTGTAGTGTTCCACCTTAAAACACAAAAAAATAGACCATGAATTAGTATAATGCACCTTTAAGTTTATTTACAAAAAACTTTTTTATAAAAATTGTGTTTTTGACACTAAATTAAGAAGTATGCTTCTAAATTAGATTGGAGGGGCAAAGGAAGATCGGCTTAGCTAGAAAAGGTAAGCCTTAATACTCTTAAAGGCAGAGGGAAGGGAGTCCAAATTTTTGGCTTTAAGTGTAGGGTTGACCCATTTGTCCCCCCTCCAAAAAATACATCTATGGGGGTGTTTATATTTATTTTAGAACCATAAAAATTCCAGATATCTTTTAAAATAAGGTGAATTGTGATAAAGTGTTAACCAGGAACCAAACGCAAAAAATGACTCCTTTAATCCTAAAATTTTTATTTGTAGGAAGCCAAGGGGGTCTTAGATTTCAACCCTCCTGGCTACGCCCATGAAATGCATACATTGGAACGGGGGGGTTGGGGGGTTAACTCCCCCCCCCCAAATTCTGAGAAGGGGGGTTTAACCCCCCACTCAGAAGTGGGGAGGAGAAAAAGTTAACCCCCCCAATTTTGGAAAAATGAAGAAAAAATGTCTTTAAAATGACTTCTAACTGCCTCCAAACTTAAATTTTGAGGTCAAAATGAATGTTTTAAGCAATAAAAAGCTCAAAAATGCAAAAAAGGGCTTTTTGACCTAAAATTAGTGTTTTTTACTTATTTTTCCTTTAAAATCAAAAAACAATATGGGTAAAATGCTTTCCAGAAAAAAAAACGATATGGGTATTTTGCGTTTCTCGGATATTAACCCCCCCCCCTAATTTGGGGTTTAACCCCCCCCACTCCGGACCAACTTGCCCATGTATGATGAAATGTGATAGAATTTAAACTGTGTATTAGTGTATTTGAACAATAAAATTATTATAATATTGTAAAGTAGCACCAGACAATAATATATTTATAGAAGCAATGGTAACAGCTACAAATTTAAAAGTTTTAAAGGTTATTGCAGTAGTCATAAATAAAAGTATACACTAAAATTGGAGAACAAAATAGACTATCAAAATTTATTTTGTTTTTGTGCTAAATGAGTACATGGCATCACGTAACATTTGTCCTGACCTGGCAAGAGCCAATTTTTTAGATTCGTTTAGTTTGTGGGAGTAAATTGCAAGGGATTCTTTTATGAGGCTACTGCAAATTACATGTATCCAAATGTCAAAAATGTTTTCCAGAAGCTGGGATTGAAGATTGGTGGGTATTTGTTGGCAGATGTGGGCTCTATTGCACGGTTCCAAAGCTATGTTTAAAAACTCTTCCAGAAGAGATAGTTTTGGTTCTTGATTGAATCCATTGTTTTTTTATAGCTAATTTACGGGTTAATTTAATAGCTGTAGGATTTGTGTGAAAAACTACATTTGTTGATTTTGCGTAAAAATGGTAAAAACGATTCATGTGGGGTATACAAGAAGCCTCTGCTCAAATGTAGAAGAAATAAATATTCCTTTTTTTTGTTTAAAAAAAATTCCTTTTTTTCTTGATCGTCCATTTTTAGACAAGAGCACAAAAAAGAAGTCTTCTGTAGTGTTTGTAATTTTTTGAGCGTTTTGATTGGGATTTTATTTCATGTAGCGTCAAACATAAGCAACCACCTCCAATCATAAGCAAAGCTTGGTTGCTTTCCTCCTTAATATTATTGTTGTAGGGTTCTGGTTGTGGAGATTGGTAATTTTGAGACACCTTTTGTAGTTCGTTAAATGTTGATTGAGCCAGTAAATGAAAAATATTTCGCGTCGAAATGTGATCTTTTATGTGCAAATTTCTTACCGTGGCTGACTTGAATACCTACCCTACTGCATGCATAAATAAACAAAGACCAGTGAGAATGCCATGTATCAGTAAATAACCCAATTCAAATAACTTAAAATTTAAACGTTTCTTTTTTTGTTTATAAAATTTTTAAAAAGGTTGATAGACTGTTAAAAAGTAAGCTATTAATTTAAAAAACGAATAAATGCTTCATCGCTCAGGGTTTAACTAAAAAATTGGTGTTTTCTCTCGCATCAAACATGGGCATTAGTACTTATCATCAAAATGGTTATAATGATAAAATACAGCGGTATTGGGTTTTAAAAAATAAGTGGCTGAAAATAATCGTTTTATTAAAAATTTTAGAAAAAAATTATAGTTTTATACTGTAATAAAAATAACTTAATTAAAAGTTAAATAAAATCATATTTTTTAATGATCCACTCCTGGATTTCACTGAAAAATTTTGCCCCGCGCCTTAACCATTCCACCATCACAAATTTTTTACGTAAGGTTAAAATGGTATTATAAAGCCATTGTAGGCAGCAAAGAAAAGGTTTTGTTGTAACTGAGATTGGATAATTATGGTTTTAGGAAACGTTAAGGCGGCTAAAATTAATCATTTATTAATGGACGTACCTAGCATTACAAAAGTAAAGGTCCGCGGTTCCTCCACGATATATATTTTTGTAGTTTTATGGCTTTTATAAAAAAACTAAGCGATTTAGGACAATAATTTAATGTTATTTAGAATCGCTTAATTTTTTGCATTGTAAAAAGTCACCCTTGTTTGTATTTCGGACAGATTTTGTGACAACTTGTTCACTCCAAACTGTTTACAAAAAAGAAAAAAATTCTATGGCCTACGGCGGAAGTTGTCTGAGCGTGATATTGAAATTTTGGTAGAAGTTCCTCAACATTTTTCAATTTATAACAGATTAAAAACTAAATTATTTTTATTTAATACATACTTTTATTCTAAATTAAACACGTAAGCTCTTGTGTTGACTCATTTTTTGTTTTTAGTGTTTCCCAACGAGCTTTATAATAATGAGTTCATAAAATATTAAAAATTAAAATATTAACTTTTTGGCCTTTCACAATATAATTATTACAAAAATTTGTGTAAACCAACCAACATAATTAAAAATTATTTTGTAATATAACTTAAAGTTGAGATTTTTTAAAAAGATTAAAAAAAACACCAAAACTGGGACATTCAAATCAAAGTGGGTCATCCAACAATAAACAATTTTTTTGTTTTGAACCAATTTTGAACCAATTTATTTTAAAACCAATTACAAAAGTTTTGTTAATTTTTTTTTTAAATTATTAAAATTTTCATTTTTTTAAATTAAAATTTGGCAGGCGTTTCATTTAAACTGTTGTTATAAAAATATGTAGCCACCATAAAAAAAGTTAATGTATTAGTGTCATTTGTCAAACACGTTTTATTTATTTAAATAATCGACTCAGGCTTAAATAAAAAATTATCCAAATGGAAAAAATTGTATATTTCAAAAAAGTGTTTTTTGGTGATTTAAATTGTGAACAGGATGTAAAACACAAAAAAACGTAAAACACAAAAAATAATCTTATATAGAAGGTTTACGTGTGCAATTTTGGTGTGAATGATTTTTATATGTATACCTATTTTAATATTTACTTTGTTCAATCAAAATTTTATACCTACATGTTATGGAACTTCTGTCGACTATGATATCAATCTTTGAAAGCGATTTTTTTTATTTTAATGTGTTTGCTGTCATAAATGGGCAAGTTGGTCCCGATTGGGGGATTTAAACCCCAAATTATGGGGTTAAAATCCAAGAAACGCAAAATTCAAATACCCATATTGTTTTTTTTCGAAGTGCATTTTACCCATATCGTTTTTGGATTTTAAAGAAAAAATAGGTAAAAAAAACGCTAATTTTAGGTCAAAAAGCCTTTTTTATTGCATTTTTGAGCTTTTTACTGTTTAAAACATTCATTTTAAGCTCGAAACTTAAGTTTTGAGGCAGATAAAAGCCGCGGGGCCCGGGGGGGGGGTTTCTTTGGTCCCAGGTTCGCGCGAGGAAGTTGGTTGTGTTTGGGTTTTGTTTGGGTTTGGGAGGCGTAGGCTTCTCCCTGCGGAGTCAGCTGCGGAGTTTTCTCCTAATAGCCGATAAAAGTCATTTTAAAGACATTTTTTCTTCATTTTTAAAATTGGGAGGGGGGCGGTTAACTTTTTCTCCCCCCTCCACTTATGAGTGGGGGGTTAAACCCCTTTCTCCGAATTTGGGGGGGGGTGAACCGTAACCCCCCATGCCCATGTATATAGCAGTCCTGTTCACTGTAAAAACGAGTCGGTGTTATATACTTTTTTTGGCTGGTACCCGGTGCTTAAACAATGTAAAATATTTTTGACAAGTATTTGTGAAGAATCCAATGACCACATACAATTTTTTTGCCATGTCTTGTTCGAATTCTTAATTATAATATTTTTGGCACTAATAACAGATCTTCTTGCATTTTCATTTGGTTTGAAGTTTTAATTAGCGAACCCAGGGATGTTTTCAGGGTTTCATTTGGGGGGGGGGGCGAATTTTAGTACAAAAAAATTTTTGGGGGGGGCGAATTTTAGTACAAAAAAAATTTCGGGGGGGGGGAAGCGCCCCCAAAAAATTTTGGGAGGGGGAAAGGTATTGGTATATACACAAATCGGCATTTTTCACGTGTAACCCAATCAAGTGGTCATTGAAAAGAAAATACAGGATGGACTACTTTAAACATGGACGAACTGCTAGCTTAAAACCGTTATTTTTCAAGAACAACCAATTGAATCAAAATAGTTTTTTTAATAAATGTTAGAAAAAGTGATAAATTTAAATAAATTATCATGATAAAATTTATAAACAACCTGAATCGTGGACTGAGACCTTAGTTTTCCCAAGCAACCTAAGCCAAACCTTAAGATAAAACAAATTATTAAATTTATCTTGATTTTAAGGTTTTGCTTAGGTTGCTTAGGAAAATTAAGGTCTAAAATCCAAGATAAATGTTTTTTGTGAGTTTTATCACGATGATTTATTTGAAAAATAACAGTTTTAAACAATTCATCTTTCTGGTGACCACTTGATTGAGTTATACTTGAAGAATGCCTGCAAATCAACCAAATATGCTTGTTTATTTTGCTTGATATGATGTGTAAAGATGAATTCTATCAGGGTGAAAACGACTAGGTGGTAAAGTAACCACTAGTTCTTTGAGAAAATATCACGTGGAAAGAAACACCTGACGCAACTTAATAATAATTGGTTACATCATCTCTAAAAACTTTTTTTATTATTTTTATTCTCAAGCGTTCATTCTTTATTTTCTTTCTGACGGCAAGCGGTTACGCCCTGAATTTCAGCCTGAATGATTTTAACTTTAGTACTTATTGTTTATTAAAATTATTGTACTTTTTTAATAACATTATGCATGATATATAGTCATAGATGAACAAGGGGGGGTAAGGTGGGGTCCACCCCCCTAGCCTCAAAATTTTGGGCCCCCCTAGAAAAAAATCCAGGGGCCCCCCTCCCCCCAAATTTTCGAATTTTTCACCCCTGACCCCACCTCTAGATTTTGAAATCTGACCTCATCCCTCCCCTCTCGAGAAAATTTTAAATACTTTTTTTATACTAAATTTTCTTGCAAAAACGTCAATTTTTAACACAAATTCATGTTTTTACACCCTTTTTATACTTAAATATCGCTTTTTATTCAATAAATTGTAGTATTATCCTATAAAAAGAACTATTATTAAAGTAATTATGGTTTAAAACTGTTTTGTTTTGCACTCCGGACCCCCCTGACCCCCCTCCAGATTTCAAAATTTTGCACCCCGGGTCGACCCCCCCTAAAAAGCTAGGGGGGGTTCGACCCCCCTAGGACCCCCTCCTAGATTTTGAAAAGTCATTTACCCGGGGTAAACACCCCCCCCTCTGGCTTTTTGACCGTGTTCATTTATGTATATAGTGAGAATAATGCATATATGATGGAACTTGACCGCTAAGCGAAGTGAAGCGGAAATTTTTTTTGTTTTTGTGGGTCAATTATGGTACCAAAACTGTTTTATAGTTTGGCGCTGAGCGATTAGCGAGGCGCTAGAAAATTTTGAATTTTTAGCCACTGCAAACCCCCAAATTCTATCATCTGTGCGACCATTTTGGGGGGGGGTGACCCCCCGCCCCCTCCCTCCCCCACCACCCAAGCACTTTCCATATTTTTCCCCCCGTCTGACCATTTAGGGGGGGGTGGCCGCCCCCCCCCGCCCCTCTCCCTGGTTACATCCCTGCCGGAACCCCCCCCCTTAAATTTGGGGGTCCCAGTACTAAAACTGCTAAAAATGGGATATTTAAGGTATACCCCAGAAAAATTTTGAGACACCCCCACCCCACCCCCCGTGTTAAATTTGGGGGTACCCACCCCCCAAACACACACCTTTCTTTCTTTTGTTTGGTTGAGCCTGACGACTTCACATATCTTATTGACTGAATATCAAAATGGTGTCAGGTTTTTATAAAGGAAGTTGAACTTCCCAATTTTAGATTTACTACCGTCAACAAATGTGACTTTGAATCCCGGATGTGACTTTGAATTCGGATTGACATACATTGCATTTGACAGCAAATATCGCACCAAATTGTCAAAGGCGTGGCCAGGATTTCGGAAAAAAAGGGGGATGGGGGTGGAGCGTTGAGGGAATTGTACATTGCACTCCATACAAATTTTTCGAAAGCGAAAGGGGGGCTAAAAGAGGTTGAATTGTATTGGAATAATTTTCAAAATATTGTTAAAAACAAAAAAAAATGATTAAAATATCTCAGGCTTAGCGCTAATTATTTTTTTACTTATATTTGCAGTGTTTTTTAAAGTTAAACTTTAAAAATTTTAGGTTTAAAAAAACGATATAAATTTTGATGCCACACAAACCAAAAATTTTCAAAAATTGTCATTGCTATTTATCAGAAATATCACTTTAAAAGTTATTTTATTTGTAATCCAATAAATAAGGTGAAGAACCATTGGTTCCTTGTGCAAATCAAAGTAGGACATTTTTTTTTCAAAAATCAACTGTTTGTAACCCAGAAAATCAATTATATACCAAAACAAACCTAAAATGAAACAAAGGGAGGTGTGGACACCTCTATGTGGTATGTCTACAGTTTATTGAAAAAAATTTTGTAAATATTTTTAAAAAATAGGCAGCCAATTTACAATCTTTTTTCTAGTAAAATATTTTTTAAATATTTACTGTTGTTTTAGTTTGCGCGGTGTGTCTGGGTCAAGTGAAGAATTAAACTTCTGCATTTGATCAATGCAGGTAATTCTATTTTTAATTATATTTATATTTAAAAAATAACCAATGTAAAGTGTTTTGTGTAAATATGATGTATGTTATTAAGACTATTGTGGGTGCCGCGGGAGCGCCATGGGCGGCAGTGTTTTTCGGGGGAGGGTCTCAGGTGCTGATCCCCTTTGCTTTAGGGAGAAGCCCTAGACCCCACCCACAGTGGATGATTTCAAGTTTAGAGATGGGAGTCAGCATAAGTAAGTGTGATGTGAGGGGGCTTAATGTGAAGGTGATATCTGCCCCCTGCAAACTTCCAATGCGTTTATTCTAAAATTTATTGAGTCCTCCGGTACTAAAACCTAAAAAATGAAGTATTCTGTGTATACCCCCAAAAAATTCTTGGTGATGGTACCTATTATACCCTAAAAAACATCGAAGTAACAGGGGGGAGGCACCCCCCTCCAAAACGGTCATATGGGGCAAAATAAGGATATTGGGTGGACAAAGGGAGGACCCCCAAATTGTCACCAGATGGGAAAATTTGGGGGTCCCAACTATAAAATAGTTTGGGTACGTACCACAATTCACCCTCAAAATTAAGAAAAAATTTCCGCTTGGCTTTGCTCACCTGTCAAATTCCATATTATGCAGATTTTTCGCTATTTATCTTACCTAATAATATTTTAAAAGTAGGTACAAAAGTTTAAATAAACAGTAATAAACAGAACAGTAATAAACTGGATTTATTATAAAGGCAAGCGACCTATTTTTTAGGTATGTCAACAAATTCCAACATCCCATCTAGGTGGACAGAGGGGGGCATAGGTGGGCAGCCCTCCAATTTTTGGTGGTATACTTGAGCTTGAAATTCGGGGGGGAGTCCTGAAATTTTTTTTTGGGGTATACTTCAAATACCCCATTTCTAGCGTTTTTAGTACTAGGACCATAGATGAGAAAGGGGAGGCAGGGTGGCCACCCCCCCCCCCCTAGCCTCAAAATTTTGCACCTCCCCCTAGAAAAAAATCCAGGCCCCCTTCTCCCCCTCAAATTTTTGGATTTTTTACCCTTGACCCCCCTCTAGATTTTAAAATCTGCCCACCCCTCCCCTCAAGAAAATTTTAAGTACTTTTTTATAATAAATTTTCTTCCAAAAACGTGAATTTTTAACACAAATTTATGTTTTTACACCAGTACCTCAATATCGCTTTTTATTCAATAAAATGTAGTATTAAGTTATAAAAAAACTATCATTAAACCTTTAATGGTTAAAAGTATTTTGCTTTGGAAATCGGACCCCACCTGACTTCCCTTTAGGTTTCAAAATCTTCCACCCTGGGTCGACCCCCCCACTCTAGGAAGCTAGAGGACCACCCTAGATTTTGAAATGTACTTTATCCAGGGTAAACACACCCCTCTAGCTTTTTGACTGTGTTCATCTATGGTAACAACTCTCCACTATCATTCGTTCACTTATCCCCTCCCTCCCCCATAGTTGGGCAGGGAGTGGGGGGGATTGGGCGGGGGAGGGTGATACCCCCTACAAAAATCCTGATTATAGCTAACACTTCCCTAAACTTTGGGGGTACCCCAGACACCCCCCCCTAAAATTTAGGAGGTCCCAGTCATAGATGAGAACGGTCGGGGAAGCTAGGGGGGTGGTTAACTGGGGTAAATCAAATTTTGAATTCTAGGAGGGGGTCCCAGGGGGGTCTGGACCCCCTAGCTTTTTAGGGGGGGTCTACCCGGGGTGCAAAATTTGAAATCTAGAGGGGGGTCAGGTGGGGTCCGGTGTCCAAAACAAAACAGTTTTAAACCATAATAACTTTAATAATTGTTCTTTTTATAGGATAATACTACATTTTATTGAATAAAAAGCGATATTCTAGTATAAAAAGGGTGTAAAAGTGATGAAAATACACGTTTTTGGAAGAAAATTTAGTATAAAAAAGTACCTAAAATTTTCCCAAGGGGGAGGGGGGGGGGTCAGATTTTAAAATCTAGAGGGGGGTCAGGGGTAAAAAATTTGGAAATTTGGGGGGAGGGGGGCCCTAGATTTTTGTTTAGGGGGGTCCCAAAATTTCGAGGCTAGGGGGGGTGGACCCCACCCTGCCCCCCTTTCTCATCTATGGTCCCAGTACTAAAAACGCTAGAAATGGGGTATTTGAAGTATACCCCAAAAAAAATTTTCAGGACTCCCCCCCGAATTTCAAGCGTCGAGTATACCGCCCAAAATCTGGAGGGCTGCCCACCTATGCCCCCCTCTGTCCACCTAGATGGGATGTTGGAATTTGTTGACATACCTAAAAAATAGGTCGCTTGCCTTTATAATAAATCCAGTTTATTACTGTTCTGTTTAATACTGTTTATTTAAACTTTTGTACCTACTTTTAAAATATTATTAGGTAAGATAAATAGCGAAAAATCTGCATAATATGGAATTTGACAGGTGAGCAAAGCCAAGCAGAAATTTTTTCTTAATTTTGAGGGTGAATTGTGGTACGTACCCAAACTATTTTATAGTTGTGTCGGGTGCCAAGCAATTAGTGAGGCGCTAGAAAATTTTGAATTTTAGCCCTCTGAAAACCCCCAAATTTTCCCATCTGGTGACAATTTGGGGGTCCTCCCTTTGTCCACCCAATATCCTTATTTTGCCCCATATGACCGTTTTGGAGGGGGGTGCCTCCCCCCTGTTACTTCGATGTTTTTTAGGGTATAATAGGTACCATCACCAAGAATTTTTTGGGGGTATACACAGAATACTTCATTTTTTAGGTTTTAGTACCGGAGGACTCAATAAATTTTAGAATAAACGCATTGGAAGTTTGCAGGGGGCAGATATCACCTTCACATTAAGCCCCCTCACATCACACTTACTTATGCTGACTCCCATCTCTAAACTTGAAATCATCCACTGTGGCGTGGGGTCTAGGGGTCTTCTCCCCTAAAAAGCAAAGGGGATCAGCACCTGGAGACCCTCCCCCCCGAAAAAACACTGCCGCCCAATGGCGCTCCCGCGGCACCCACAATAGTCTTAATAACATACATCATATTTACACAAAACACTTTACATTGGTTATTTTTTAAATATAAATATAATTAAAAATAGAATTACCTGCATTGATCAAATGCAGAAGTTTAATTCTTCACTTGACCGAGACACACCGCGCAAACTAAAACAACAGTAAATATTTAAAAAATATTTTACTAGAAAAAAGATTGTAAATTGGCTACCTATTTTTTAAAAATATTTACAAAATTTTTTTCAATAAACTGTAGACATGAGTTAGAGGTGTCCACACTTCCCTTTGTTTCATTTTAGGTTTGTTTTGGTATATAATTGATTTTCTGGGTTACAAACAGTTGATTTTTGAAAAAAAAATGTCCTACTTTGATTCGCACAAGGAACCAATGGTTCTTCACCTTATTTATTGGATTACAAATAAAATAACTTTTAAAGTGATATTTTCATAAATAGCAATGTACAAATTTCAAAATTTTTGGTTTGTGTGGCATCAAAATTTATATTGTTTTTTTAAAACCTAAAATTTTTAAAATTTTACTTTTAAAAACACTGCAAATATAAGTAAAAAAATAATTAGCGCTAAGCCTGAGATATTTTAATCATTTATTTTGTTTTTAACAATATTTTGAAAAATTATTCCAATACAATTCAACCTCTTTTAGCCCCCCTTTTCGCTTTTGAAAATTCTGTATGGAGTGCAATGTACAATTCCCTCTAATGCTCCACCCCATCCTCCTTTTTTTCCAAAACTCTGGCTATGCCTCTACAATTTGGTGCAAAATATTGCTGTCAAATGTAAATGAATGTTAATCCGAATTTAAAACCACATCCTGTATTTAAAGTCACATTTGTTGACGGTAGTAAATCTAAAATCGGAAATCTACTTTCTCCAAAAAGCCTTACACATCATTTGATATTCAGTCAAAAGATATGAGAGTTGTCAGGCTAACCAAAAAAAAGAAAAAGAAAGGTGTGTGTTTGGGTGGGTACGAATTAAGAAGGGGGGTGGGTGAGGGTGTCTAAAATTTTTCTGGGTATAATTAAATATTCCATTTTTAGCAGTTTTAGTACTGAAATTAAGGGGGGGGGGGGTTCCGGCAGGGATGTAACCAGGGAGAGGGGGGGGGGGCGGGGGGCCACCCCCCGAACGTTAGAGGGGAAAAATATGGAAAGTGCTTGGGTGGTGGGGGAGGGAGGGGGCGGGGGGGGCCACCCCCTCAAAGGTCCACAGATGATAGAATTTGGGGGTTTGCAGTGCTAAAAATTCAAAATTTTCAGCGCCTCGCTAATTGCTCAGCGCCAAACTATAAAACAGTTTTGGTACCATAATTGACCCACAAAAACAAAAAAAATTTCCGCTTCACTTCGCTTAGCGGTCAAGTTCCATCATATATATTATTCTCACTATATACATAAATCGAACAGGTCAAAAAGCCAGAGGGGGGGGGTGTTTACCCCGGGTAAATGACTTTTCAAAATCTAGGAGGGGGTCCTAGGGGGGTCGACCCCCCCCTAGCTTTTTAGGAGGGTCACCAGGGGTACAAAATTTTGAAATCTAGAGGGGGGTAGGGGGGTCCGAGTGCAAACAAAACAGTTTTAAACCATAATTACTTTAATAATAGTTTTTTTATAAGATAATACTACATTTTATTGAATAAAAAGCAATATTTAGGTATAAAAAGGGTGTAAAAACACAAATTTGTGTTAAAAATTCACGTTTTTGCAATAAAATTTAGTATAAAAAATACTTAAAATTTTCTCGAGAGGGGAGGTCAGATTTCAAAATCTAGAAGGGAGTCAGGGGTAAAAATTTTAAAATTTGGGGAAGGGGGGCTCTGGATTTTTTTCTAGGAGGGAGGGCCCCAAAATTTCGAGGCTAGGGAGGTGGACCCCACCTTACCCCCCCCCCCTTGTTCATCTATGACTATATATCATGCATAATGTTATTAAAAAAGTACAATACTTTTAATAAACAATAAGTACTAAAGTTAAAATCATTCAGGCTGAAATTCAGGGCTAACGCTTGCCGTCAAGAAAATAAAGAATGAACGCTTGAGAATAAAAACAAGACAAGTTTTTAGAATTATGTAACCAATGCATTATTAACTGCGTTAGGTGTTTCTTTCCACGTGATATTTTATTAAAAAACGAATGGTAACTTGACCACTTAGCTCGCTTTTATCTTTTTTTATTCATCTTCACACATCATATCAAGCAAAATAAACAAGCATATTTCGTTTATTTGCAGCCATTCTTCAAGTATAACTCAATCAAGTGGTTACCTAAAAAGATGAATTGTTTAAAACTGTTATTTTTCAAATAAATCATCGTGATAAAACTCACAAAAAACATTTATCTCGGATCTTTAGACCTCAATTTTCTATCAACCTAAGCAAAAGCTTAAAATCAAGATAAATTTAATAATTTGTTTTATCTTAAGGTTTGGCTTAGGTTGCTTGGTAAAACTAAGGTCTCAGTCCACGATTCAGGTTGTTTATAAATTTTATCATGATAATTTATTTTAATTTATCACTTTTTCTAATATTTATCAAAAAATCTATTTTGATTCAATTTGTTGTTCTTGAAAAATAACCGTTTCAAAGCTAGGAATTCGTCCATGTTTCAAAGTAGTCCATCCTGTATTTTCTTTTCAATGACCACTTGATTGGGTTACACGTGAAAAATGCCGATTTGTGTATATACCAATACCTTTCCCCCTCCCAAAATTTTTTGGGGGCGCTCCCCCCCCCCCCCGAAATTTTTTTTGTACTAAAATTCGCCCCCCCCAAAAATTTTTTTGTACTAAAATTCGCCCCCCCCCCAAATGAAACCCTAAAAACATCCCTAGGTTCGCTAATTAAAACTTCAAACCGAATGAAAATGCAAGAAGATCTGTTATTAGTGCCAAAAATATTTATAATTAAGAATTCGAACAAGACATGGCAAAAAAATTGTATGTGGTCATTGGATTCTTCACAAATACTTGTCAAAAATATTTTACATTGTTTTCTCAAGCACCCCTCCGGGTACCAGCCAAAAAGAGTATATAACACCGACTCGTTTTTACAGTGAACAGGACTGCTATATACATGGGCATGGGGGGTTAGGGTCACCCCACCCCCCAACGATTAGGGGAGAAAGGGGTTTAACCCCCCACTCATAAGTGGAGGGGGGAGAAAAAGTTAACCGCCCCCCTCCCAATTTTAAAAATGAAGAAAAAAATGTCTTTAAAATGACTTTTATCGGCTATTAGGAGAAAACTCCGCAGCTGACTCCGCAGCGGAGTTTAAGCCTACGCCTTCCTAAGCCTAAGCAAAGCCTTAACACAACCTAAACTTTCTTCGCGCAGCTATTTGTTAAAGTTTAGGTTGTTTTTAAGGCTTTGCTTAGGCTTAGGAACGCATAGCCTTAAGCTTAAAAAAGGTTATTTCACTCCAGGTAACTCCGCTGCGGAGTCAGCTGCGGAGTTTTCTCCTGTTAGCCCTTTTATCTGCCTCAAAACTTAAGTTTCGAGCTTAAAATGAATGTTTTAAACAGTAAAAAGCTCAAAAATGCAATAAAAAAGGCTTTTTGACCTAAAATTAGCGTTTTTTTTACCTATTTTTTCTTTAAAATCCAAAAACGATATGGGTAAAATGCACTTCGAAAAAAAACAATATGGGTATTTGAATTTTGCGTTTCTTGGCTTTTAACCCCATAACTTGGGGTTTAAACCCCCCCCAGGGGGCAACTTGCCCATTTATGACAGCAAACACATTAAAATAAAAAAAATCGGTTTTTTCGAAAGAAGTTTCAAGAGACTGTGATGCCCCCCCCCCGGGGAAAACGGGGGATAAAAGGGAAAATTGAAATGGGCAATACGGGGGGGGCAGCAGGGGGGGAAAGAGAAAAAAGAGAAAAAAAGAAAAAGAAGGGAAGGGAAAAGGGAAAAAAAAGCGAAAAAGGAAATAGCTAAAAGGCAAAAACAGAAAAGCAAAAACCAAAAACCGGGCGCCGAAAAGCGGGGCATTCGGCGGGGGGGGGGGGGGGGCAATAAGGGGGGGAAATCCTCCAATATGCATAGTCGACAGAAGTTCCATAACATGTAGGTATAAAATTTTGATTGAACAAAGTAAATATTAAAATAGGTATACATATAAAAATCTTTCACACCAAAATTGCACACGTAAACCTTCTATATAAGATTATTTTTTGTGTTTTACGTTTTTTTGTGTTTTACATCCTGTTCACAATTTAAACCACCAAAAAACACTTTTTTGGAATATACAATTTCTTCTATTCGTATAATTTTTTATTTAAGCCTGAGTCGATTATTTAAATAAATAAAACGTGTTTGACAAATGACACTAATACATTAACCTTTTTTTATGGTGGCTACATATTTTTATAACAACAGTTTAAATGAAACGCCTGCCAAATTTTAATTTTAAAAAATGAAAATTTTAATAATTAAAAAAAAATTAACAAAACTTTTGTAATTGGTTTTAAAATAAATTGGTTCAAAATTGGTTCAAAACAAAAAAATTGTTTATTGTTGGATGACCCACTTTGATTTGAATGTCCCAGTTTTGGTGTTTTTTTTTAATCTTTTTAAAAAATCTCAACTTTAAGTTATATTACAAAATAATTTTTAATTATGTTGGTTGGTTTACACAAATTTTTGTAATAATTATATTGTGAAAGGCCAAATTTATTTTAATTTTTAAATATTTTACTAACTCAATTATCTATAAAGCTCGTTGGGAAACACTAAAAACAAAAAATGAGTCCACACAAGAGCTTATGGTACGTGTTTAATTTAGAATATGTAGTATGTAGAAGTAGAATGTCGAATGGAGTATGTAGAAGTATGTATTAAATAAAAAAAAATTAGTTTTTAATCTGTTCTGTTATAAATTAAAAAATGTTTAGGAACTTCTACCGAAATTTCAATATATCACGCTCATACAACTTCCGCCGTAGGCCATAGAATTTTTTTCTTTTTTTGTAAACAGTTTATGTAGTGAACAAGTTATCACAAATTGTGTCCTGAAAATACAATCAAGTGAACGTTTTACAATGAAAAAAATTAAGCGATTCTAAATAACATTACATTATTGTCCTAAATTGCTTAGTTTTTTTATAAAAGCCATAAAACTACAAAAATATATATTGTGGAGGACCCGGCGGACCTTTACTTTTGTAATGCTAGGTACGTCCAT
>JASAMX010009421.1:0-11401 GCA_030248175.1 Microlaimidae sp. YZB2_3 | reverse complement strand
TTGCTCATGACGCAACTTATGAATTGATATAGTTATAAACAATCGTCTACAAAGGTCTGGCTAATTGTTTATTTGGTGTAATTCTAGGCGCCATATTTTAAGTTTTATATTAATTTAAGATTTGTATGTACAGTATTTTCACTGGAGAATTTTTTTGATAATTATTAGTTTAAAGATATCTGCTTATTTAAAAAAAAAACAAAATACCAACTGATGGAATCCATAGTTATAAACAATCGTCTACAAAGGTCTTTTTGAATTGTTTATTTTGGGTGTAATCAGGCGTGATTTTAAGTTTTATATTAATTTAAGATTTGTATGTACAGTATTTTCACGAGAATTTTTCTATACTCTTCTTAGTTTAAAAAGATATCCGCTGATTTAAAAAAAAAACAAAATACCAACTTATGAATCCATAGTTATAAACAATCGTCTACAAAGGTCTTTGAATTGTTCATTTCTCGGTGTAATCAGGCGTGATTTTAAGTTTTATATTAATTTAAGATTTGTATGTACAGTATTTTCACGAGAATTTTTCTATACTTTAGTTTAAAGATATCTGCTTATTTAAAAAAAACAAAATACCAACTATGAATTTGATAGTGATAATAATTGTTTACAAAAAGGTTCTCAATTGTTTATTCGGCTAATTCTAGGCGCTGATTTTTAAGTTTTATTTAATTAAAATATTTGTATGTAATATATTTTCACCGAGAATTTTTCTATACTTTAGTTTAAAGATATCTGCTTATTTAAAAAAAACAAAAGCACCAACTTATGAATTTCTATATAGTTAGAAAAAACATCGTTTACAAAGGTCCTCGAATTGTTTATTTGGCTAGGGGGGGGGGGGGAAATTTTTAGACGTTTAAGATTTGTATGTAATATAATTCTCACCGAGAATTTTTTTACTTTTAGTTTAAAGAATACTTTGCTTATTTAAAAAAAAAGAAATACCAACTTATGAAATCGATAGCTCAAAACAATCGTCTACAAAGGTCTTTTTGAATTGTTCATTTTGGTGTAATCCAGGCGCGATTTTAAAAATTTATTGTACAGGAAAATTTAGCAAAATTTTTGTGCGGATATTCTACAAAAACTTTTTGAATTTTATGACATATCAAATATTTCAAATTTAAATATTACAAATACAATATAAACCGGTTTAGTGCACAATCTATTCAAATTAAAAATTACACGCTTAATTTTTGCGTAACATTGTTTTTATGTACAAAACTCGAAAAGTTACAAAACAATGAAAGCTATGAATTCATTTAAAATACAAACTTCACCTATTTTTGCGTTGAATAAGAGCAAGACAGATAATTTAAAAATCTATTACTTATTAGTAAAGGTTTTACTTTAAGTTAAGTTGATTTTCCACTAAAATTTTAAGTGTTAAAAAATCGTGCTTGTTAATTTTAATATAATCAGCAACAAAATCTAACGAATACTTAAAAAAACTTTTTTTTGAAAAAAAAATATACAAACAAAAAAAAAGTTATCGTGAGTGCTGTTTATTTAATTGGTTAAATATGATTTCTGCAAAAATAGGTGAAGTTTGTATCTTAAATGAATTCATAGCTTTCATTGTTTTGTAACTTTTCAAGTTTTTTATTACATAAAAACAATGTTACGCAAAAACTAAGCATATTAAGATTTTAATTTGAATAGATTGTGCACTCTAACCGGGTTTATATTGCATTTGTAATATTTAAATTTGAAATATTTGATATGTCATAAAATTCAAAAGTTTTTGTAGAATATCCGCACAAAACTTTTGCCAAATTTTCCCTGTGATAAATTTTATAAAATCACGCCTGGATTACACCAAATAAACAATTAGAAAGACCTTTGTAGACGATTGTTTATAACTATGGATTCATAAGTTGGTATTTTGTTTTTTTTTTTAAATAAGCAGATATCTTTAAACTAAAGTATAGAAAAATTCTCGTGAAAATACTGTACATACAAATCTTAAATTAATATAAAACTTAAAATCACGCCTGGATTACACCAAATAAACAATTAGAAAGACCTTTGTAGACGATTGTTTATAACTATGGATTCATAAGTTGGTATTTTGTTTTTTTTTTTAAATAAGCAGATATCTTTAAACTAAAGTATAGAAAAATTCTCGTGAAAATACTGTACATACAAATCTTAAATTAATATAAAACTTAAAATCACGCCTGGATTACACCAAATAAACAATTAGAAAGACCTTTGTAGACGATTGTTTATAACTATGGATTCATAAGTTGGTATTTTTTTGTTTTTCTTTTTTAAATAAACAGATAATCTTTAAACTATAATATAGAAAAATTCTCGTGACAATACTGTACATACAAATCTTAAATTAATATAAAACTTAAAATCACGCCTGGATTACACCAAATAAACAATTAGAAAGACCTTTGTAGACGATTGTTTATAACTATGGATTCATAAGTTGGTATTTTGTTTTTTTTTAAATAAGCAGATATCTTTAAACTATAATATAGAAAAATTCTCGTGAAAATACTGTACATACAAATCTTAAATTAATATAAAACTTAAAATCACGCCTGGATTACACCAAATAAAAAATTAGAAAGACCTTTGTAGACGATTGTTTATAACTATGGATTCATAAGTTGGTATTTTGTTTTTTTTTTTTAAATAAGCAGATATCTTTAAACTAAAATATAGAAAAATTCTCGTGAAAATACTGTACAGACAAATCTTAAATTAATATAAAACTTAAAAGCACAATGGTCAAAAGGATATTGTTCAGCGTTTAAATTTAAAGGGAAATTGTTCAGCGTTAAATATCTTCACTAAGTTATGACATTATATAATAACTTTTAGTCAATTAGCGCTTAGGGAAAAGAATGGAAATCTTTCAATCATTGGAGATCAATTTTTCTTAGCGCTAATTGGCTAAAACAGCTCCTGTCAAAACCACTCCCACAGAGCAGAACATATATGACGTAATCACGAATATTATTATAACATTTTGAAGGTCCTTAAAATCCTGATGTGTTTTTCACAATACAGAAATGCATGTTTCATCCAAACTAAATTCTTATCGAAATTCC
This sequence comes from Microlaimidae sp. YZB2_3, assembly GCA_030248175.1. Taxonomy (NCBI): domain Eukaryota; kingdom Metazoa; phylum Nematoda; class Chromadorea; order Desmodorida; family Microlaimidae; species Microlaimidae sp. YZB2_3. Next base: position 8,321 of record JASAMX010009421.1, on the reverse strand, counting down.
CTAATTAGAATCATTTATTGTGGGGTAATCAAACTTAAAATTTACAAAATGGTTGTCATGCAAATTTCAGTCTGGTGATGTTCCTATTCTCTGATATTATTCTTCGGAGCTACGGCCAATTAAGGCACAGGAAGCTCCGCTTCTTAAATAAATATATAAAATAAAGTTTATTTGACTTTAAAATATGTTTTAAGTTTTTCTAACTTTTACTCTTAAGACTATTTTTTTTGTTTTCATTGGTTTTAAAAATATTAGTTTACAAAAAAAATTTAAATTACACTTTGACCTTACGTTTTAATTATTCACAAAATTAGGGTGAAGCTCTGATGTTTCGAAGGACGTATATAGTGTTGTAAAAAGTTACTTTTACTTTTACTTAAAGTAATAAAAGTAACGGATTTTGGATTACCTTTACTTTTACTTTTACTCGACTTTTGAAATTTCAATTACTTTTACTTTTACTCTTACTCGACTTTTGAAATCTCAAATACTTTTACTGGGGGGGGGTGGGGGGGGGGGTTTACCCTTACTCGGTTTTTCCCCTACAAATACTTAAATTAATTTAAGTAAAATTTAAGTAATTTGAAAGGGTAAATTCCCCACTGGGCTTTTTGTAAAGAATGGCAAGAGAACATTTTTTAAAAGCCACTAACACGCTAAAACCATTTATTTTGACTAAAAACTTATCAAAATGATAATTTATACATAAAATTAGCAAAAAAACTTTGGAAGAGAGCTTTGGAGCTCCAAAAAGGGCTGTTTTGCTCCGTTAAATATTACTTTTATTATACTTTTAGGCTTACTTTTACTTTAAAAAATAAGGCTTACTTTTACTTTTACTTTACTTAAATAAAATTTTGACCATTACTTTTACTTTTACTTTACTTAAATTAAAAAATTACAAATTACTTTTACTCTTACTTTACTTAAATTAAAATTTTTCAAATTACTTTTACTTTTACTTAAAATAATCCGAAATCAATACTTTTTACAACACTAGACGTATACGACACAACAGTCCTGCGACACGACGGTTCCAAGAGGTCCAACGACACGACAGTCCCAAGAAAAGGTTTAAAGTCGACGGAGCCGAGGGAAATTAAAGCCGAAAATAAAAATCGATAAAACCTATACTTAAGTCTAAGCAAAGCCTAAAAGATCAAAAAATTTCCGACGGCTCCAAGCTCCCTATTTGAGGCTCTAAAGACCCTATACCCAAGAAAATAATGCGTTTTCTACAATTGTAAACGATGTCACATTTTAAATCAAAAAAATCTATTTTTCTTCTTTGTTAGGTCTATTAAAATTTATTCTATAGCTTTTAAAAACAATTTAAAAGCCATTTATCTTGTATAGCCGTCTTTAGTTAGTTAATTTTTTTTTTGTAAACAACAATTTTTAGCCGTCTTTAGTTAGTTAATTTTTTTTTGTAAACAACAATTTTTTAAATAACTAATTAAAAACCGTAAAAATAGTTCTAAATATCTGGATAACATAATTTAAAACACATTTCCGCTTAAATAAGCTTAAAAGTGGTGGAGCTCAGGAGTTTTTGTCGCTTGTACTGGGTACTCCGAAGAATTATATTAATGAGTAGAATTATATTAATTATTATTATTAATTATTAATTAATTAATTAATTAATTATTAATTATATTAATGAGTGGAAACAAGAGTATAGGAGCAATTTTTTTGGTTTGGTCATTGGCAGTTGTAACAACAACAACATTCCTTGCAAAAACTGCACAATTAAAGTTAAAACCCTTCTGGCTGAAATTAAGGGCGTAACCGCTTGTTGTCAGGAAGAAAGAAGAATGAACGCGCGAAAATAAAAATAATAAAAAAAGTTGTCAGTGATGATGTAACCAATTATTATTAAGTTGCGTCATGTTTTTTTCTCAATGTGATATTTTCTCGAGCAACGAGTGGTGGTTACTTTACCACCTAGCTATTTTCACCCTGCTAGAATTTATCTTTAGTATCGAAAACAAGGTTTCAAGATCGGAAATAAATATTTTGTAGTAGCTATATGTTTCCGAATCTACAATACCTAAACGACCTTGCTCACAAGTTTCAAAATAAATTATTTGTTCAATCTAACGAGTTTAGACTGTTAAAAAAAGTATATTGAAGTTTTAAAAATAAATTTAATAGAAACAATAAAAAATAATGACTATATGTTCTTCAAATGATTATCTTTGACTTGAAATGTCAAAATCTTTAAAATCATTTTTAGCTATGCTTTAAAAATTTTGTTATCAACGTTGCTACAGTAACAGTATACAAACGTAATATTCTATCGGGACCGTCGTGTCGTACACCCTTCATTATTGGGACCACCGTGTCGCAGGACCGTCATGTCGCGGGACCATCGTATAATGTTCCCCTCTGGAGATTGTGCTTCAGGAAAATCCCTAATTTATGCACACAAAAACTTAAGAGAATTCGCTGGGTACAACTCAGTTCGCAGAAAAAATTTTAAAAACAGAAAACGCCTACAAAGTCGTTTTGAGTTACATATAATATCATTAAGATTATTAAAATGACTAATTTTATATCAGATTATAATTGGAAATGACAAGTAGATATGCTAATATTGCGGCTAGCAAAAAGCTCATACATAAATTCATGAGATCTAAAAACGAGACAATAAATAATGAATAAAAGAAAATCATTTAAATATTGTTTTGTTAAGTGTATCAATATGTAAATTAAATTATTATATTTGAATTTTTTTAAAATTTCATTGTTAAATAAACACAAAAACAAATTGCTACCAAAACAAAAATAAAACCACCACAAGGATTTATGAATTTTATGTAGTTTAACTAAAATTTTAAACTTAACAACTAAGGCAAACAAATCAAAAGAATCATGCTAACCATAAACATTTTAAAATCAATTTCATGGATTAATTTTTAAGGAATAAGTGTCACAATTCTTAACATTTTCAATTCGCATGTCTCTTCATTAAAAACAGCTAAATTTGGTGATGATAATAACAAAAGAAATGTTTTTCAGTAAGATATTAAATTTATAATTAATTAATCATTGATTTTTTTCTAATTAAACCAAAGTTAGTACGCTTTAACTGGTTAATCAAATGGATTTAACAAAACAAAGCAATAATTTAATTCTAAATCGTAAAATAATATTTCCGGAGGTTTGCGCAAGGAATATTATTCATTTATTGGTCGATACCAATAAATGAATCCCGATGGATTCCAGTTTTCGGTATGCCGGCCAAACGAGAATGTGGTAAAATTCACAAAACTGCTGGGATACTCCCTGTCTTTCTGAAACATGAAAGAGTCCGGTTTCTATTTTGTCAAAACTATCCGCGGGCGGAAAACCCGTTTTCTTCGACTGGGGAGCTAACACAAACTTTTTGTGCGAAAAATTAAAACAAGATTTCAGCAAATTTTTTACGCAATTATGGATGCAGAATGAAAGTTCTGACCATGCGTATATGTTCATTTTTTGTGAAGCAAAATTGCAGAAATGTAAAGATTAAAAACCCTACTATAATTGTTTTTTGTTGGTTTCTATTTTCTTTATTTTTTTTCAACTCTTTGAGATTATTTGTTTGAAAGCAAGTCAACAACCTGTAGAAGGCTTTTGCACCGCTTAAATATAAGCTTTATCGCTGTTTTTCTATTTAGTGACTGGGGTAACCCTTATGGAGAATCACGACAATAAATTCAATGTACACAAAGGTCTTGAGAAGAATTAAAATTATATATATATATAATTTGTATAAGACTGAAAAAATAAAGAAGAAAAAAATATACACGATCTGCTGTTTTGTTTTTTTTTTTGGAAAAATTATTTTATGTTTATGTTATTTTCGTGTATTATGATCGTGTTTTTTTCCGTTAACCAACGTCATATACAAATTATTTTTTAATCTTCTAGAGACCTTTGTGTACATCAAATTAACCGTCGTGATTCCCCATAGATCTAGATCTATGGTGACCAGTGAAAAGTGACAACAAGTTGACACCGCAGCGGCTACAAGTGACAATGTTATTTTGTAAACAAACGGGGAACACCTTGTCACTTGTCATTTCCGTGTAAATGTAGTCATTAGTTTAAGACGCCCAGAGGGGATTTACATTTAGTGTCTAAGCCGCTATGGAAGAATCTCACGTAAGAAAGAATTTGCATACGGTTCGGTTGGAGAGTGCGTTCCAAACTGTCAAAGCACCGGAATTTCGTTGTTGAAAAAGCGCACAAAACTACTAAACGTACTATTGCTGAGCTAATGGAGCGACCAATCAGCTGCGCACCAACTTTTATCATGCAAATTAAACCACGTCGTGTGCAAATTATTTGATATTGAAACACCGCGCTAACACTACTGTACGTACTATTACTGAGCTAACGACCAATCAGCTGCGCACCAACCATGCTTATGAAAATTAAACCACACCGTATGCAAATTATTTCTTATGTGAAATTCATCTATCGCAATAAGAATCGCACAGTAATAGATTCATTGTTATGAATTCTTAATAATATTTAAGGCTGATTTCCATAATTACCATATTGACCTAAGGATTTTTATTTTTGACTATTAAAAACGTAATTTTGTAAATTCAATACTAAATGCCTTACTTTACTATTATTCGTGACCGTCCTATCTTAGTTTCGCAAAAAGTTTCAAACTTTAAAAAACTTTTCATAATCTAAATAAAAAAAGTAATAAAGTTTTAATTGAATAATTTATTTGCACTAAATCTTTTTTTTCGCTAAAAAAATTATTAACTACATAAACAGTATATTAAAAAAAGAACATGTAACCGATGTTGCTCAAAACCTGTTAGACTTAAATGTGGTTTTAGTTTGCTTTGTATTTGTTATATTTGACTTAATTTTGATGGCCGTTTACATTTTATATAAATTAAAAAAAATTTTACGAGCTTTGCGCTGTGCCGCTAGCAAAGAAGTGTTTTTTTGTGGTTACTACGACAAAATGAGCCACAGCCATTATAAAATACAAGTGAATGTGACTTATTTTGTAATTAATACCGTCCTGATTTAAATTTAAAATGAGTCACAGGCACATGTTTTTTATACAAAATGTGGCTCATTTTGCCATAGTCACGACGATATCATAGGGTTACTACGACAGAATGAGCCACAGCCATTATAAAATGCAAGTGAATGTGATTCATTTTGTGATTAATACCGTCCTGTTTTAAATTTAAAATGAGTCACAGGCACATGTTTTTATACAAATTGTGGCTTATTTCGCCATAGTAACGACGATATCATGGGATTACTACGGCAGAATAAGCCACAATTGATATAAAATGTACGCAGCTGTAACTTAGTTTAAGTTCCACATTACCTACAGAATGAGTCACATTCGCAAGTGGATTATAATAACTGAGGCTTATTGTGCCGGGTAAAAAACGATATTATTCACTTTGATCCGTCGTGTCGCACACCTTCGCGACAAAAATAAAAAAAAAAGTTTGTACAAATATTTATTAAGAATCGCTCGTTCCAAACTGACCTCCTATAGTAAATTATATTTTTTGAAGCTATGAAGTTTTTACTGGCGCAAAAAGTGCTCATAAGATCTGATGTATCAGAATAAATAATTTAATAGAAAATAGGAAAGTAAATTAAGTGCGTAAGTACTGGAATAGACTGCCTTGTAACATATAAGATTATATATATATATATATATATATATATATATATATAAATATATATATATATATAAATATATATATATATATATATATATGTTTATAAACATAATATATATGTTTATACTATGTTTATAAACATATATATATATATATGTTTATAAACATAATATATATGTTTATACTATGTTTATAAACATATATATATATATATATATATATATATATATATGTTTATAAACATAATATATATGTTTATACTATGTTTATAAACATATATATATATATATGTTTATAAACATAATATATATGTTTATACTTACATATATATTATGTTTATAGTTTATATTTACATATATAATATATTTATAGTTTATACTTAGACATATATTATGTTTATATATATATATATATATATATATATATATATATATATATATATATATATATATATATATATATAAGTATAAACATATATATTATGTTTATTATATGTATATATGTGTATAAGTTTTAAAACTATATACCTGTCATGCATGATAATTGGATAATATAAGCTTTATAATTGTAACTTTATAACAACAATAATAAAAGTAATTATAACTTTTCAACGTATACAGTTAAGAAAATGTAGACAATGGATAATGAATTCTTGCAAATATTTTGTAAAACTGGTACATAATGTCTTTAAATTATTTAAATTATAAGCAAATTTAGAAAAGATTTTTATTAATTTGTTTAAATTCTTAATCAAAACAATAAAAATATTAATTAATTTGGCTTTTTTTGCTTTATATATTTTTTAAATTAAATTCTCAAGTCCTTTGCAGTATGGTAGCGACAGTAACCAGTAACTGTCTTTATTATACTTTGATACCGTGAAAAATGATTTTTTATATAAATGACATGCCTGCTACAATTGTACAATCTCTAAAACAAAATTTTGTAAAAATAATATTCTGAATCACCAGTTTTTAAGGACAAAATCAAAAGTTAAAAAAAAATTTTAAATTAAGAAACCGGAAAATCACACGCATTTTTTTCTTTTGAAACAAGTTTTGTTTATTTTCTCAGAAATGTTAAAAAATTCTGCAAATAAACCTGCAAAAATTTTATTTACAATCATATAAACTTTAAATTTATAATTACTTTACCTGAAATATAAACTTGTTTTGTTAATGGGAAGTAATTTTTAAAGCAATAATTTCAGATGTAAATTTTGATAAACAGAAAATCTAAATCTTAGAGTTCAGTACAAAAACCGCAGAAAACAGGTTTTATTTAAAAAAAGATTGGCTAATACCGGACATTAAAACTTGTTTTAATTTACGTCATTTTCATGGAAAATATATAATATATATTCAGAAATTAAAAATTTAAGTTGTTTTGCAGAAACTGTATTTTTGAAAATCAAATTAATTGCAACAATTGTTAATAAAATATTTTGTTTTTCCTATATTTTTATAACAATGAAAACTTAATATTGAAAACATCGAATTATAAGCAACTACGACAGTAAAACTTACTGATATTCGAGTTTCACAAAACACTATTTTTTATTCTGATAACCGTTGCTAAAATTGACTTTAAGGTGCGGTGCGGAGTCAAATTTTTTGTCTTCGATATTGATAATTTTTTGTGAAAACCTTACCCCTGCCCCCAAAAGCTCACAAGTTTTTTTTTAACAAAATATACAGTGGTTCAGGAGTAATGACCCCCCCCCCAAAAAAAATGGCGTTTTTCGACAATTCAGTACGTAAAAGATTGCTCAATGGGTATCAGATTTTTATTACAAATTATGAACTCAAAGAAAGTGGCTACTTTTACTTTATTTTGATACCTTGATCATTAAGATTGGTGCAGTATTTGTCGAGATATTGTGTTTTTCGTACAAAAAACACCCAATTTTCTCGCTAAAAGAAAGAAGGAAAGAAAAGGAAAAGGAAAGAAAGGTTGGGCAAACTTCACAAATTCATTGCCGTCGTTTGGTGTTTTTAACGAAAAAATCGCGGGTTTTTTGTACGGGAAACGCAATATTTCGACAAATACTGCATCTTAACGATCAAGGTATCAAATTAGAGTAAAAAATAGCCGCTTTCTTTGAGTGCATAATTTGTAGTACCTACTGTATTGAGCAATTTGTCACCTACATAATTGTTGAAAAATGCCATTTTTGGGGGGTCATAACTACTGACTCACTGCAAATATTTTGTTGAAAAAATTTTTGTGGGCTATTGGGAGCAGGGGTAAGGTTTTTACAAAAATTATCAAAATTGAAGACAAAAAAATTTGACTCCGTACCGCACCTTTAACGCAAGCCCGAAAAAGTGTCCAAATCTATATAAAACATACAGATTTATTTTTTATTTTATTTTTGCAAAATTGAATAGATTTTTAAATATCACATATTCGTTTTAAATTGCAGAAGAATTTTTGACTTTCTGACATTGACAACAAATAACAGGCTAAAAACCTATTTATTTCCAAAAAAAAACACTTAAATTAGAACCTAAAATTATTAAATATAACATAAATTCTAGCAAAAGACGAAACAAAGTTTCGAAAAAAGCCTTATATTAAATGGAATAGTATAAAGCTACATAAGTCTAAAAACTAAATGCCAGAAAAGACTGAAACAAGTCTCTTTAAAACCTGTAAATT
>JASAMX010009420.1:0-28582 GCA_030248175.1 Microlaimidae sp. YZB2_3 | reverse complement strand
CTCACAGTTGTTTATATGTTTTTTCTATGGCCATTACTGCTCCAATATAGTTTTGGTGCCTTTTATTTTTATCCTACTTCCTACACTTTTCACTTGCAAATGTGCCTTCAGAGATAATTTCTGCACCTTTCATCTGCCTTCAACCCCTAATGGCAATTTATTTAGAAACTTCCACACTCCCTATAACTCACTGTTGAGGAAGAATTCCTGCATCCCAGTTCAGTGCCAAGTTCTTCTGTGGTCAGCCTGGGATCTCTGTTGTTCCTGATTTCCCACCCCTCCTGGGTCAGTTGGCACATCATTTTAAGTGTCAGCTGCATATATCTGACTGCTTGTTGTTTTTTTTACTTTTGCTCTGATGATCACGTGGTAAATCCAGAATTTTACGTATTTTATTTGTCTTGTACTTCCTACTTCCTTCCTATTTTGCTTCTCACTGAGATCTTTCTGAAGTCAGGTTCTTCAGATGTTTTGTGCCTTTGACTTCTGGAAGCAGTGCATTCAGTAGCTTTTAAACTCACATTTAACTTCGCCATCTCCGGAAGGGGAAGGGCCTACTGGTTTTGTCCTGCTCCTAACTTGCCTGGGGATTCTTGAGCAACTCTTTTCCTGGGCTTATTCCTACTCCACACTGAGGTTAAACTGCGTCCTATCTGCCTCCCACAGTTTTGCTTCGGCAATTTCTTTCTCCAATATAGTTTTTGGTTTTTAATTCTTTTCTAGTTCCTATTTGCTTTTTACTTATCTAGAAGGCAGGTTTTGCAGCGTTTCATCCGCCTTAACCCTCTGAAGGCAGTTCATTCAGAAGCTTTCACACTCACCTCTAACTCTGCTGTCTCCGGAAGGGCCTGACTCGGTTCCATCCACTCCTGGGTCACCTGTATACCTATAAAACTTTTTTCCCTAGGCTCATTTGTAGTCCATCGTCCTATCTGCTTCTCATATAGCTTTTCATATGGGTTTTATCTGCGACCATTACCTGCTCCAATATCTTTTTCACACCTTCAAGTCATGTTTTTCAGCTTTTCAACCGCCTTTGGTTTGAACCCTTAACTATTGAAAGCAGTTTAACCTGAAGCTTTGAAGCTCACCTCTAACTCCGCCGTCTCCGGAAGGACCTGCTTCTGTTCCGTCCGCTCCTGGGTCACCTGGATCTCCGGGTTCGCCCGGTTCTCCTTTTTCCCCAGGGCTCCCTTGAACCCCAGTGGGTCCTTCCTCGCATTCGCAGTTTTCGGTTGGTGTTGGCGCGACTCTAAACACAGAAATGTACATTTTTAAAAAATTACGCAAAAAATAAATATTTCATAAATGGTTAAATTCTAAATAAAAGGTGTTTTAAGTATGTTTTTAATTGTTCTTATATAAACAGTTTTTGTAATGTTTTGCACGATTTTGCTCAAAAACCACTGCTGGACTCTGGACAAGCATTAAATGCACATTTGGAGAAAGGAAGATTCAGATTCAAATAACAGTCAGACATTGTAAAATATAATTTTATTTAAAAAAATGTAGCAAAAATATTTAATCTAAACTCTACCTAGAATGTATAGCAGTACACTAATAGACTATTTCGACATAAGGCGTTTTACACAGTAAAATTCCGATACACATTAGGCCGAAAGTTGAAATTAAAATAATATTTAAATGAAAAATTCTATTACTTTTGCAGTGTAAAATAACGTGTAAACACTAAAGGCAAAATATGAATTTGATTGGATTTGTAATAATGTAGTTATTAATGTTTAATTTGGTAAAAATGCGAACATAAAAAATAAAAGTACGATCATACCGAGTACCGCATATATAACTAGGATTTTACTCTGTTGCGTCAGATGGTCTGATGGTCTAGTGGTTTGAGGCGGTCGGCTTTAGACTGCAAGGTCGGGATTTCGAACCCCAATGAAGTTTTTTTCCATTTTTTGTACCGGGAATTTAAGCTTATCAAAATTTCATTTAAACTTATTAAAATTGAATTTAATAAAAAAACAGATCTTTTTAGTTATTTTAAAAAAATCAATTAATTGATTATTGATTGGTATTAATAAAATAAGAAAGAAAATAGATCTGCTAGTGATTGATGTAGATACTAAATTTTTGATGTAGATATTTTTCTATAGACACAAAAAAATTAAAACCAAAGTCTGTAATGTAAAAAGCTTCTTGGAGTCTATCGTTTAATTTCTTTTAATATAATAGTATGGTTGATTTTTTAATTAAAAATCCTCCACGAAATATTGTTTTTCATTATTGTTGTGGATTTTATATGTAAAAAATCTTCCGGAAAATAATTTTTCCAAAAAAAAACACCAAGTAAGTATTATGCAGCTATATTCTATCTACCAATAAAAAAACTAAATATAAATTATACGTCCCGGTACAAGAAATGAAAAAAGAAGTTCATTGGGATTCGAACTCCCGACCTTGATTATCGAGTAAAATCCTACTTTCGTAATTTTATTTTTTATGTTCGCGTTTTTACGAAATTAAACATTAATAACTACATTATTACAAATCCAATCAAATTTATATTTTTTCTTTAGTGTTTACAAGTTATTTTACACTGCAAAAATTAATAGAAGTTTTCATTTATATATTATTTTAAATTCAACTTTCGGCCTAATGTGTATTGGAATTTTACTGTGTAAAACGCCTTATGTCGAAATAGTCTATTGTTAATCCAAAATTTGTTTTAAAAAATTTTAAGGCCGCGACACCCACAATTTCTATTTAGTTAATAATTCTTTTTTCGCTGACAATACGCGGATTTTTACTGGTGAATTTGCAAAAATATTTGGGATTTGTGTCCCACAATCACATGTTTTATGTAATAAAATTTGTAACATTCTGTTATCATATCAGTCAGCATCTCAAATATTGTACTCTAAGCCGACGTTCGTCAAAAATTAGTTTTTCTTTGGATGTTTTTTTATTTTAAATGTGAAAAAAACGTCTACGTAACCAGCAATTGATAAAGGCAATTCTTAAACGATTTTCTTTGTACAGCTGGAGCGGTCCTCTTTTACTATGGAATTTTGTCCTTTAAGAGCTCTGCTTTATCTCAAAGTATTAGGGTGTATCGTGTATGATGGCCATAATTTTTTGTGCGCCCACTGAAACAGAAACATACCCTAATTAAATCTACAACTCGCCTTAAATAGGTCACACGCGTCAGCAAAAAATACCTAGTTTAAAAACTTGAAAGCCGAATGGAGAAAAGTCTCACTTAACCCGTTCCCGTGATGGCCTTTTTTTCCGTTACTACCGTAAAACCTTCGTATGACAAAGATGAAACTTTTGTCCTACGGTGGTGGTATTTTTTAGGATAAATGTTATACGTAAACCTTAGCGCGGTAAACTCTTACGCATGACCTAATTCGTACTTCCGTCATAAATAATTTTTTTAGCGGGAATAGTGCTCCGTGAACAAGCAAATCGAAATGGTTAAAGCTTTGCGGTAGCAATATGCAAATTTTTGAAACATGAAATGTCCTACGTAATACACTGTGTCCGTGAGAAAAATTTGCATATTGCTACCGTAAAACTTTAAGCATTTCAATTTGCTCGCTCTTGGACACTACTCGCGCAAAAAAAAATATGTATGACGGAAGTACGACTTAGGCCATACGAAGGTTTTACGGTTGTAACCGAGAAAAGGCAATCACGGGAACGGATTAAGCAACTCAGCCTGTTTTAGAAGTGCGTGTTTAAAAAACAATGTTTTCTCTTTTTTTATCTTACACATTTTTAATATTAAAAATAGTTTACGTTGAGTCTTCATCAGCGTCTTTGCCGTCAGGTCCATCCGGTCCGGGGGATCCGTCCGCTCCTGGATTTCCGGGCTCTCCTGGCTCCCCTGCATCTCCCGCGGAACCCTGATGACAAGTACAACCTGGAATTATCAAAGATTAGCAAATCATAAAAATTCTTATAAAAAATTTTAATTCACAAAATCCTCATACACTTTATGCTAGCAAAAATTTAACTTTTGTCTTTTATCTTTTGCTTTTTTAAATTATACAGCGTTTATGAATCCGAGTTGTAGGAAAAAGTCAACGGGTGATGGTACAACGTAGTACGTAATTGGTTGAGACTGCATACAGATTAACGTCTTGTGTCGTCGTCTTTTTTTTGTTCAAGAAGCATAAAACTTTTGTTTTGCATTCATTATTTGAAAAACTTGTTTTATTCCGGTTCGTTTGGACGACACACTATTAAACTTCTCCATCGAAAACAATTATTTTTAAAAAAATTAGAAAAAGATGGTCTTTGTGTTCGTCATTGTAGTCGCTTATACGATTCTATTTATTGTGACATATTAAATAAATACAATATATAAATAACCTATTTTTCTGGCTTTTTATTTTTTAATTGCATTTGAAAACTTTTTTCGTTGGGGAATTTTACCAGAATAAATTACATGTATTTATAGCAGAAATTTGTCAATATTTAAAATTTAAAGCGGGTTTGGGACAACCATCTAGAAAATATGGGTCCGCTCATGGTTTATTGATTGGTTTGATAGACATATTTGATGGACATAATTTGTTACAGACAATAACAGCATAATTTATTTATGATAGCTTTGACTCGCTGCGCCGTAGTGACCACAATTAATGCTTATGTGAAGTCCAGAAATATGAAGCCGAATTTGTGTGTTGAAAAAAAAGAATGCTAACAATTTTCTATATTTTTAGCTTTTTGACTAAAAAAATAGGTGATTCTGATTCAGGACTTGACTCTGTAATCTCCAGTCTCTACCCCATTGACGGTTGTGCTGCGTTAGACCATCACTCCCCAGCTATACATAAGAAATCTATTAAAAATGCTATAAATACTATAAAACAAAATAGTAGGGTAACTGACTTAATTTCGGCCACCTTTTTTTTATTTTTTTGAATAATTTTTTTCTGGCTTTTTCAATCAAGCCAAAATTTGGCCTAAAAAACAAACAACAGCTATATTTGTTATTCCAGTGGAAAATTTGAATATTTTTTTTTACACTTAAAAATCAGTGAAGATTTAAACTTTTTTTTAAGTGGCTGAAGTTAAGGCGCGTGCCATTTATTTCGGCCACCTACAAAAAACTGGCCATAACTATTGCTTAAACGAACAATGAAAAATTCTAAAGGTTTCAAATTTACCCTAAGGTATTGTTCTTGGTACATATAACTTAATTTTTCCTGTTTGCGAACTTTAATAGTTATTAGCAAGACTTTAAATAATTATGTCAAAACCTTAAAAAACAAGTTTTAATAACTTGTATTTTTTGTTCAATTTTTATTTTTGGCTTAAAAAACGTCAAAACAAAGTCAAACGAGCAAAAAAATTCTTTATAAATACGGTAGTACAATGATATTTAAAAACACCAAAAAACGGCAGGTTCTTTCACCTAAATTTTAAGGTGGCCGAAATTAACGGAATCTTAAAATGCGCAGTTAGTTTAACGCATTGCAAAATAAATTTGAAGAAAATATCAAAACATGAAAATTAACAACTTTGAGCCTTAAATAGTAGATATTTTAAGGTTATATATTGCTTCGTTCTAAATTTGATGCAGTTTAAACACTAAGCAAAAATTAAGAAAATCATAAAAAATTCACTTTTTGTATGAAAATTTTGATAATGTAGAATAATAAAAATAAAAAAAACTTTTGTAAAACACTTTATTCAACATTAATCCAGTTACTTTTGTGCTAGTTCTTTTGTCTTTTAAAAATAAGCCAATTTTCTAACACCCTAAATTGGTGGCCGAAATTAAGGCGTGGCCGAAATTAAGGCGTGGCCGAAATTAAGTCAGTTACCCTATTTAAAATGCTCAGATTTTTTAAACTTTATCATAACGGGAGTTGTTATACACTTACATCTGGAATCCGTGGTGGTTGGCGGTTTATTGGATAACTAATTCGTCACCCGCCAGCTGTATATTACAACTTTTATTTATAATGCGTTATATTTTTGAAACATTATCACAACGGGAGTTGTTATACACTTACATCCGGAATCCGTGGTGGTCGGCGGTTGGGTGGAGGGCCAATTGTCCACTCCACTGCCGTACCCCGCTGACTGGACAGCCAGACTGCGGAACCGCGTGGCGAAATCCCGTTTCTGCAGGTGGTGGGCGCTCTCCTCGTCGCTCGGGGCCCGGATCAACTTGGTCCTGGCGAATTGGGTGTGCAGATCGATAGATCTCACCTGAAAATCATAGAGATAGGTAGCTGAAACGACAGTGGAGGTTGTGGTGTGGCGCAGTGGAAGAACGTACGTCTTACATACTGAAGGTCCCTGGATCAAATCCCGACTGAGAAAAACTACATTGTGACAATATTAATGTTTGTTAATATTGTTATTTGTAGTTAGTATTTGGTTGAGCAGTAAGTACTGAGTAGCATAGGCTATGCGTATCCTGTTGCTTGCGAAATAAACAAACTTTTTATTAACGACAAAAAATAAACACTCAGATTATTAAGCCTGAAGTTTTGACTACCAATAGCTATAGATTACAAACAGCTAGTTTTTTTTCATAAAGGGTACTTATCTTTATTGTACTCTGAATTGAATCGTTAATACATTCTACTATTAACCATGTAGAAAATTAATTTGACTTACTACAACAGATTTTTTCGGCCACGCAGATCGCACACAAACTATCGATGTCTTTTGTCGTAATGATTATCTTGATCGCGTTCTTAATTGATACATTATTACACTCTTTTATTGACTGACCATCAACTTAATATTTAACTATTTTGTACATTTTATCTACCGTACTGTAGGTTTTATTTTTGAAGAAAATTTGGAGCTTTCTCGCTTTCTTCTGGCAAGCAGCAGGCTTTGATCTGTTTTACTATGACATTTTACCCCCCCCCGTCTTCCGTCTTAAACTGAAATCTGGCAAAATGCAGGTGGAAGCAGGGCGTGTGTGGAAATTTGGCGTAGGTTTGGAACCAGCATTATAGCAAATGTTAGTTAAGTGCCTTTTTCTCTATGTATAATATATTTTGTTGTCAATACTAAAGTCCTGAACGTTAACCACATCATTAAACGGGTGGTGGTAAGGCGGAACTAGCTCATTTTGTTTACTTTACAAACAAGCAAACTTCTTGATTATTGGAAAATATTTGCACAAAACGTCCGTATTTGCCTCAAAAACGGCCGCTGAAAAATTTATGTGAAAAACCCCCAGAATTATCCGTTTACAATAAACAAAACTCACCCTGCAAAAATCAGCTTCCGACTGAAGAAGAACGTGAATATATTGAACGTAATTGTAAGCCATTGGCAGGGCTATCACGCAGAGGAGCATAGCCACTGTGCTCACTGCCACAGCCACGAAAGCCACGCGGCGAAATTTCTCCATTTCCTTGTATTTCTCCGCAAGTTTTGGGTCCATGTGTTGGTAATTCATCATTTTATTTGAAAATTAGAGCTCCTGTAAGATAATGAGAAAATTAAGATAAATGATGCATGGGATTTTTTTACAAAAATCGCGAATTTTATTATTAATCAAAAATTATCGCAGATTTTGTTCCTGATACTATTTTCTAAGTTAAATTTTAAAAAATTGGGACCTTCTTTGGAGCTGAGCTCCAACCAGCGACTTTGCGCTCGATATTTAAAGCATCAGGGTTTTGAAACCACAAATTTTTCAAAAATTGCGGGTATTGGAGCGAAATATTTGGTAATGTTTCCTAAATGCTAAACTACAAATAACTAAAACAGAGAAAATATTCTACGCGAATAAAAGAAAGACAAGTCAAACATTACTGCGAGTACATAAAGGGTTTAAAAGCAAGTAACTGTAGCA
This sequence comes from Microlaimidae sp. YZB2_3, assembly GCA_030248175.1. Lineage (NCBI taxonomy): Eukaryota > Metazoa > Nematoda > Chromadorea > Desmodorida > Microlaimidae > Microlaimidae sp. YZB2_3. The sequence goes on along the minus strand of JASAMX010009420.1, from coordinate 20,778 downwards.
AATGATAATACTTTTACTGTTTATTTATTTTTAATTGAATATTTAAAAATCAATAGAGTAGGATTATAAGTATTTTTTCGTAGGACAAAAGTGAATTACATAACCATAAAATCAAATATAAACTTCTAAATTAAACAAATATTATGCCATAAATCTTTCAAACCTGTTATAATTCATCCCAAGGATATACCTAAGGCTATGAACGGTAGTTTGTTTTGTTAAAAACTCATTTAAAATCGGCCGCAATTAATTTAAAATTTTATTTTGTGTAAGTATTTCTGACAGAAAAAAAACCTATAGATTCGCGCGAAAAAAACTTTCTATTTTAAAAAATCAGTATTCTCGTCAGATTTTTTTATCAAATTAGTTAATTACTTATGCGCATCAGACCCTTGGGTGGTTTTTTTTTCATTACGTTCTATTGTCTCCAAAAAACATGCCACAATAGTATCTTCAGTTTTTAATATGAAACAAGATAATTGTGAAAAAACTAAACAACTTTTCCAGTTTAGTTTGCGAGGTTTTTTCACTTATAAACCGAACAATGCCCTTAAAATTTTGTGATTAATGGATGTATGAATTTTGAAAAAAAAAAAACGTAAATTATTTTTAGCAGTTCTCCGATTTCCTATTGGTCACGCTCAAGGCTCTTAAAGATTTTACAAGGCTCTAAGTTTCATAATTACGGCTCTAAATCCTATTTTCATGATTTACCCTTATTTTTTAAGTTTTGTCATTGTTACAATTACATAGGGCCTGACCCTTTGTCCCTTTAAAAACTCTCGCTTTGTTGATGTTACAAAAATATGACGCCTTATGTGAGTTGCAAAAGTAAAGTCAACGAGTGCGTTTATGTAACACAGAAGTCAAGCGTTGAAGTACTGAGGCTTTAAGTCCTGTATTGCCTATTTGATAAAAAAAACTAAAAACGAGTAATTTATTCGCATTTTTTCTTAAAAAAACTAGCTTAATTTGATTGACTTCTTATTTCTAGACGTCACATGACTGACCTTTATAAATGTAGAGACAAAAGACGAACAATCAAAATTGAGTGGTTTTAGCGTTTTAAAAAATTTAAATCCCAGGTTCTCAGTAAATATACAAAATTCAATTAACTTTAAATAACTTTTAAGTAAGCACGCGAGGTTTACAGCTTGTTTATAAATATTATGTGTTTATTTAAGTTAAAACAATATTAAGAAGAAAAAGGAGCTACGAAAACATGTTTAATAAATAACTTATTACTGCTTTGTGATATTTTTAAAGCGACGCTTTGAGATTTATTGCGCTGTGGCTATCCCTTACCCCAGAATTTTTTTATACAAAAAATTGTTATTGTTACCGTTTGGCTGTTACTGAGCAGTTAGGCGATTTGTTTGTCCTTTCCCACAAGTATTAGCGGTTTTTTATGAAAAGATCAGTAATTATAACCAAAACCAAAAAAATAACCTCAAGGAATTGTTTATAAAGTTTTGAAGTTACTGAATACGTAATATTCAGTTAAATGGTGGGACACAAGTGCCCTAATATCCAATGCGAAACTTGGAAAAAATTAGACGTTTTTCACATGTGCACCGAATTAATTGCAGATGCAGATATTAGAGTGAATATCAAAATGAAATTCAGGTGTGTGGTCAGTTTAGGATATATGCTCAAAAAATCTACTCCGAATATTGATTACAGCAAAAATTTTTGGGGGACCCCACGAATAAAAAAAAAACAAAAAAACACGAAAATCTAAAAGTTAAGCAAATTAGGCTAAATAACATGAAAGCCAGACATGTTCATGAAAAATTTTTTGATTTTTAATATCAGAAAAATATAGGGAATTGTATGGATATCAAAAAATTATACAATTATGATTGCCGAAGGAGCTATTTACGAAGAATAAGGAGCGACCAACACTGCTTTGTGATATTTTTTAAACGGCGCGTTCGTTAAACTTTTTTGCACTGTGGCCGTCCCTCGCCCCAGAATATTTTATACAATTAAAAAAAATCTTATTGTTGCCATTTGGCTGTTACTGAGTTTTTAAGAGATTTGTATGTTTTTTTTTTCATGGGTTTTAGCGGTTTTTTATAAAAACGTCACTAACTATAACCAAAACCTAAAAAATAATCTTAAAAAATTGTTTATACCGTTGCGAAGTTACTAAATACTTAATTGATTGAGTTAAATCAGTTGGACGGAAGTGTTCTAATACCCAATGCGAAACTTTAAAAAAAAATCGGACGTTTTTCACATGAGCACAGATTTAACTAGGAATATTAGAACAAATATCAAAATGAAATTCAGGTGTGTGGAAAATTTTACATCTATAAAGAAATTTTTTGAAGTTATATAGCCACATGTTGTTCCATTTTTTTTGATAGTAAACTTTCTAGACGGAACATAAAAAGCAGGCACTTATTTATATACTATGCTCTGTCTTTTTATATTCACATCAGCAAGTTATTAAAGATCCAACGACGAAGTAATCACCAGAACTGTCACATAAGTTTTATAAGGCGACTATGAAACGCGCTGTAACAGCTTATATGAGCAGCCTGTGATTTTAAGCTGAATAAGTTGAAGCTAAAAGCTGAAGCTAAAAATAAAATAATATTAACTTATACATAACCACTATCTCAAACAGTACAAACAAATGTGAACTCATTGCTTGCCAGTGATTTCAAAACAACACTTAAGCAAACAAAAAAATCGGACGTTTTTCACATGAGCACAGATTTAACTAGGAATATTAGAACAAATATCAAAATGAAATTCAGGTGTGTGGAAAATTTTACATCTATGTTCAAAAAATCTACCCTGAATATTAACTACAGAAAAAATTTTTTGGGGAACCTCAAAAATAAAAATTAAAAAAAAAACACGGAAGTCTAAAAGTTAAGCAAATTAAGCTAATTAGCATGAAAGCCAGACATGTTTCGAAAAAAATTTTTAGGTTTTTATTATCAGAAAAATATGAAGATTTGTATGGTTATCAAAAATTTATGTAGTTTTTATTGCTGAAGGAGCTACAGGCAAATAAAATCTAGCTGACGGCGATATTTGCAATACTGAATTGACTACCTATTTAACAACAAAAACATACAAAATTTTTCACTAAAGCGGATTAATAACAAGGATTAAAAACTATATTTTAATAATTATTTATAAAATTACTTAATTTGTAACCTAAAGGCAAATTCTTTAAAGGCTAAAGTTGGTTAATTTTTGTATATTTTGTGAAAAGGTGGAATTGAAATTTTAATTGGTCCCCTCATGTCTGCATTCTAATTTTCAGCGTCAGCCAGACATAATTCAACCATAGGAATTTATTTTTTCATCATACGCCATCAACAACGGTTAACCGCGCAGTGGATTAACCCCTTATATATAAGGGAAAGAACGCTCCGCGCTCTTCCCTGATTGTTACACGATGATATGTTTCATTACGTTGAAGGGCTTTAATATATCAGTTTGTGCTAAATAAATTTTGGTTTTTTAATTAAACGTCACAATAGTTAGAAATCATCACTAAAATAGTGTTTTCGTGTACAATGATTTCGAATTAATTAAAATCCTCAAAAACTGCTTTCGCTTTTGTAATATTAAAAAGTATTTAAGAAATTTTGAAGAGAAGGGGTCGAGATTTAGAGCCAATAAATATTTGAAATATTTTACACGTCAAATGTACTAGTTGCTCGCTGTTTCTCAATTTTTCCCCTATATATGATTGACGCTAGTAGTTATTGTACCCTTTTCCTACACTAAAAAACCCTTGTATAATTTGTAATTCCTAGATCAAAAATTCAGAAAAAAATCTCCATATCACTAAAGGATAAAAGTTATATCAGATTTTTGCTTTAATTTCTCGTGTTTTGTTTATTTGAGTTTTTGGTTTTAATACAAATTTTTTTAATGCGGCCGCATTTTTTTGATAGCAGTTTATCATGACTTGAGGTCCAAGGTTTTTGGGGCAAATTTTTGGAAAAACGTCGAGTTTTTCTTAGTCTTTATTATACTGATCTTTTTTTGTTTTAGAGAAGCAGTGTACAAAAACAAGAATGTGTAAGAGTTCGGCGAATTTTCGACTGCGTGTTAAACATTTGTTAAAATTATAGGTATATTATTCCACGACCACGGTGTAGATTTTTAATCATGTAAAAAAACTACCACGACCTGTGAAATAATCTACATGATAATTTTTCTACGTAGTAGTGTAAATTATTCAACATGTTAACAAGGAATTTGCACACAAAAAAACTGCGAACGTAAAAAATATTCAACGTTTTTTTTTTTGTTGAATTCAACGTATAAATTATTTTACAAATTAAAACATCAAATATTTCGAATAATTTTAATTATTCGACAGTCTTATGTAAAAAAATTTCATCCATGCATTTTGCGTTTACAATTTTTTACTTTGCAAACTTCGTACTGCAAAAAACTGTGAACGTAAAATACTCAGATGAGGTTTTTTTCAAGTAATGTTGTTAAATATTCTAGGTTTTTTGTTGTACCACACATATAAATTATTTTATATATTAAAACATGGAATATTTTTACTAATTTTAATTACTCGACAGTGAAATTTTTATGTTGAAAAGTTTCATTTAGGAGTTTTGCGTTCGCAAATTTTTATTTCTACATGATAAAACATCTACATATGGATTGCTTAACATATAATTAACACAATAAAGACCAATATTGTTTAACACACAGTCAGACACTTTCTACTGTTATGCATTACCACAGTAAGAATTAAATTGATTCATACTGTATACATGTTGGACTTTACATTGCTAAAGCTGAAGTCTTTCAGGCTAAAATTAAGAGCGTAACCGCTCTCCGTTGAAAAAAAAACAATGAACGCACCAATCAGAAAAAACTTGCTAGTGGTAATTTAGTGGTTCTAAGTTGCGTCACATGTTTTTTTACACATGATATGTTCTTCAAAAACGAGTGGTTACATAAAAACTGCTGATTTCACCTTGATGAAATTTTTCTTTAATTTATTGTCCAAATCTAAAATGAGTCCTCGTTGTGAGATTTTTTACTTCAGAGCATCTGTTTCAAATCAATTGTTCTTTTATCGAAGCCTAAAAAATTGAAGATATAGAGACGGAAGAGCCATGTGTACTTAAAACCCCGAATTTCGGGACCTAAAAGCCGCACATTTTGGGACCAAAGAGCCACAAAAAATTAGCCTCAGAGCCAATAAAGAAAAGCAAAGCGATTAGGAGAAAAAAATGGCGGGACCTTGAAACTGGGTCAAAGAGCCACAAAAAGAGTCAAGACCTGGAAAGGAAGACTCATAGTGATTAAAGAGTCAAAAGGGAGAGAACTGTTTACAAAAACACGTTTACAACAAGCATAAGAGGGACAAAAGCGTTAAAAAACGTTAAAAAACTGTTAATAAAATTACTTTTATGTTAAAATTAGAAGGTTTTAAACTTTGAAACAGTTTTGTGATTTTTTTCAAACTTTAACTTAGTCGCAATCTTTCTTTCTGTCTCTGTGTGTTACTAAAAGTGCTCCTTGACGACCAATGGACAGGACAAAACGAGCTATAACTTAATTGTGATCCTATGCACACACAGAAAAATAAACATAATAAAGAACATAATGCAACACCCAGTATAGAAATAACAAAGATTAAAATAACACCAACCTTGGGATTAAAAAAAGAGTGTTTGTTTAAAAAATTTGAACACTGCGGGAGGTGACTGGATTTTTTTATAAATTTTTACTTATTTATACCCTCTGGATATAATTTTACACCCGCCGAAAAAACTTGTCAAAACAAATCACGCCGATACAGTATTGTAATTTGATAAATCATATAAGTTACTAACATATATCGAAAAACATGTTTCTATCGCCCGAGGCATTACCCAACAAAAACTTTAAAAATCCTATTGTATTTTATAATTCGATTTGTCATGGTAGTTTTCATTCTAACATCTTCAAAAAATCCGTTCGTTTTTTTTAAACAAAAAGATAACAAACAAATTTAAAAGTAATTAAAAACTGTCACAAAAAAGTGATTATAAATGGTATTTTCGAAAATTCATTTATCAATACCAAAAACAAGACCGTGATCGATAAAATCGAAAAAACTTAATGCTGAGTTATTACATCCGGATTTATGATTTCATTGGTTAAAAATATAAAACTCATAACTCTCAAACATAATATTAATTAACTTAGATTTTAATTTATTACGTGTTAAGCTTAGTTTTTAAAGCTTAAGCTTAGGTTTGCGATGATACAAAATTTAGCTTCAATTAAAGTGTCAAAACTGGCAATAAAATTGTTTGGCTCCAAGTTCTTTTGGCTCCATCGACCTAAATTTAAAAATGTTGGCAAAATGCAAAAGAAAAATATATAGCCTAATTAATGTTTAAGACTTCAAAAATTCACCTTACAAGAATTCAGAATTAAGACGCTATGTATTTAGTCACTTTTAACGAATGAAGGCTGAGCCAAAATTTCTATGTTTTTTCTACACCACGATAGTCAAAACCCTCCCATTTAAAAGAAATTCGTTCAGTGTTAAAGTCCTTCAGAGAGTTATGACCTTATAGAAACATTTTTAGCGAATTAGGGCTTGGGAAAAATGGAGATCTTTCATCCATTGAAGATCCAATTTTTTCCCAAGCGCTAATAGGCTAAAAGTGATTCTAACAGCTCCTCCCACAACCATTCCCACATAGCAAAACATATGACGTGATCACGAATACTATATGTCATTTTGAGTGTCCTTAAAATCCTGACGTGACTTTTGCTGATGGAAGAAGTCTAATCCTATGCATTTGGCTCCTCTCAGATTAATTTTTACCAAGCAAGATGATAACCCTAATATAACTAATTTTAACCAGAATTTAAGGTTCCTGATAAATCGTCGTAAATTTGGAACCAACGCGAACTTACGAAAAATTTGAGCAGTAAAAATAGGGATTCGGAGTCCTAAATTAAGAAAACAAATGTGAACGCAATATTTTAAACATGTATATAAAAACAAAGTTATGCGGCGAACTGTAAAATTTTTACTGAAACAAGTTACTCAAGGTAAAAAATAATCGGGTGCCGTAAATGACGTCGTTTTACTGAATAAAAATATGGTGCTATGACATAAGCCATCAACCAAAGTTCGGCGTACCATATTGATTGGGAATTTAAACTTTTTAATCCTTGAATTTTTCCATAAGTGAAAATAAACTCTGGAATGTGCGTTCGCAACTATTGACTCCACTTCATTCTCTGATTGGAAAACCGCGAAACAAAATACTAAACGCACTATTCATCATACTGAACGTTCAATCAGCTATGGAACCCATGTTCATGTAAATTAAACGACATCGTATACAAATTATTTATTATGGGAGACTAATCAATTGTCATTGTTTTGATTGGTTATGATAAATAATTATTTAAAAAAATATTGGTTCAATTAATTTCACTCTGAATACTGTAAACCCTTTAAAAACAGAACAAAAAGTTTACAATTTATGAAAATTTAGCATTTGTGTTCCTACAAGTTTTTTACAAAGATATATTTTTTTGGAAAGATTTTTCATGAATTTTAATGGTAAGTTAAGCTTAACCGCCGGTTATCTTGAAAAATATTAAAACTCCAAATTAGAGTGTTTTAAGTTTTGTAAATTTTAATTAAAATTTTTAATATTCAAAAAAAAAACAAAAAAAAACAAATTAGAGTGTAATATAAAAACTAATTAGTGACGTTCTTAGCTTCAAATATCTCCGGATCTTCAAATAATAGCTCCGGAGCCTCACCATTTTAAAAATGAGGGAGTTCCCAAGCTTTAGAGCTTCGCCTCTGATTTTAAGTTTTTTAAGCTTGGAATATGTTTTAAAATTTTTATCCAGATTTTAGGACTATTTTTATTAGTTATATTACGTTTTGAAAAAAGTTTATGGTTGAATTTTATCTGGCTGAAAAGTAGAATGTAGACACATAAAGGGACCAATTGAAATTGTGCGGTAATCACATTAAAAAAACAAATAAGAACGTCGAATTTTTTTTTAATTCCACCTTTTCACAAAATATACATAAATATATCAACTTTAGTCCTGAAAAACTTAGCATTTAGGCTCCAAATTAAGTAATTTGATAAATAATTATTAAAATACAGTTTTTAATCTTTGTTATTAACCCGCTTTAGTGAACAATTTTGAAGGTTTTTGTTGTAAATAGTCGATTCAATACTGCAAATATCGTGGTCAGATAGATCTTATTTGCCTATAGTTTACAAAAAAAACAAACAAAGTCATCTATGGCATTACTCTGAAAATATTCATTAAAGTAGTGCAAAAATATGTATTTATGCGAAAAACGAGCAATATTTTATTACAGCGCGTGATATTTTGGAAAAAAAGTTTTTGTTGATTATTGAGCTATCAATATTTTGACTTTTCCTGGATGTAATTTTGGCAGCTAGCTTAAAATTGTAATCTTTTCAATTTTCCTGTAACTAATAATAAAAAAAAGACGCTTTTATGGTTTAGAAGCGTTGAACTAAATTTTTGAATATATGCGGTTCCTCGGTTAAACGTATGTCATATTTGAGCTCATAGTAATGTAACGCTCACGGATTTTAGTGTTCAAAGTGAAATCTTAAACAAAATAAACGTAAAAGATGTGTTGAATTTTAAAAAGGGTGTTAGAATAGTTAATTTCAAAAATGATCAGTTTAAAATGCAAATATATATTTTAAAACCTACTATAATTTCAGAACAAAGATTTTCTGTAGGAGGAAAATATAAATATAAATACGACTTAAATCTTTAAACACGCTAAGAATTTTCGTTGACAGGTCATTTTTTACGTTCTATATATGGCTTTATATTAAATCAACCGAAAGCGATGTTTTTAACACGGTTATTTTTTAATCAAAAAATAATTCGGCACAACCAGAATCACTGACCGCATCAAAAGTTTTTAAGGGTCTGTGTTTTTCTTTTCGGTTTTCGTTTTTTACTTTTTTACTGTATGAAAGGACAAATTGTACTTCAAGTTAAACTTAATATACAAAAGTGAAAAAAAAATCGTTGACGTTGAAAACTGTTGAAATCTTGGATTACGTAAAGCAAGCTTTAAACAAGTTGGCTTCTAGGAATAAAAAAAATCACGGGCTTTTCATTTAGCAAAAAAATGGTTGTACAACTTGCGTATTTATGCAAAACTCCCGTTTACTGTGGCGCTTTTTTATCTTTGTCACTTTCCAAAAAGCAAATTCATTGGCTCTTGTCACATGTGAGAGCACATGTCAGTTTCACCGCAGTAAGATATTTTTATTTATGTTACTGTTAGTCACTCGCTTCTGCAGTGAATTGACACTGCATTGCTAACATGCTTGTCAAAGGCATGAACACTATAGAAATGCTTCCTTACATCTTCTAACTACTACTATGCTACGGAACTCCGGCCATTTAAAGCGGAGGAAAATTCGGAACTCCAGAGCAGCGCCCGTCAACTAAGCGAATTCAACTTGTTACTCTATCTGCATTTTTAGCATTATTTTCATCGTTTTCAAAACTTATTACTTTACCAAAAAAATTTAAAAAATAATCTGTAGCATTACTCTTTAATTACTTATGGAATAAGTGCAAAATAGGACGGAGCTCCATTCCATAGCATCGGAAGTTCCTTCGGAGCTCCAAAACTATAGCCACTGCTCAGGGAGCCTGCTATTACTTTAACCTTGTCATTGAAATGTGAACGCGCTTGTGTACACACTTTAAAAGCTAAAAGAACAATGTAAAAAGCTATGTGTGTTTAAGTGGTAGTGGTACACATTTCAAAAAACAGAAACTCTTGCAAAATAAAGTAAACATAAACGCAAAAAGAAAGATTACATAAAAAAGATATATCATAGAATTGTGTTATTAAATTTTTGAAGAAATTATTTTACATTATTTGCAAAAACTACATCAAACGACAATGAATTCCATGCTTTAACTGGTGAAAGGCTTTTCCAAGGCCCATTGAAATGGAGGTTTAAAATTCAGCAAAACCTTCCAATGCTAATAAAAATAATATGTAGTTGTAAAGTAAAAATGTGAACAACACAAGAGCTAAAAACCGGAAAAGTCAAATACAGAGCGTAAGCATCCAATATTTTTGTTTGAGTTTATGTTTTGCACTTCAGTATTTTTAAACTTTGATTTTGGACAATTTAGAAAAAGTGAATTAATTTTTTACTTGTTATGACGGAGCATTTGCCAAAATTTTGTTCAAACACGTTATTTTGTTAAAAAACTTTCCTTACAAAAATGATAAATTAACACGTTCATATTTCATATAAAAAATTAAAAACTATTCCGGTTTTGGATAATTAGGAGGCCCATCTAATTAACATAACCATTATATTTAAATGTTTTTATTGTTTATTAACTTTTTATAAAAAAAGATAAAATATAAATTTTAAGGTACTAGTTTTTGGTAAAGAACTTTTGAGTTTTTCGTGCATGGGACGAAGTACAAACCGTGTCTAAGGATTTTTTTAGACGTTTTTTTAGACGTTTGCTTGTCTCTGTTTTGTTGCGCAACAATGAAAATTGTAATCGCCACCGACTTTTCAGCAGAAAAACCTTGGTTCAGAAAACGAAGAGAACGGCGACATTATTGGTTGGTTAGTATTACATGTTGTGCCACTTTATCGTTATTATCAGAATCGTCGTAAAATATTAGTAACCATGACTCTATTTATCTCTTAACACAAAAATAATACAAACAAAAGGAGTCAGAGTTACGTTGATTTTATACTGATTGTGAGTCTTTGTGTTATATCGCTTTTTAACGACGATATATGCTTTCTGGTTTATGGCATCCTCGCAAACAAAGTGACGCCAAACTCAATTTTTCCTTGCGGTTAAGACGCTGTTGAAACCAAAAAGGGATAAACAACCAAGACAGTAAATTAAATTACTGTTTACTCTTTGCCATTTTTTAAATTTTTTTAAAATATTTAGGATATGTCTGAAATAAAACTTGATTGTGAGTGACAAAACAAAGTCTTTTTTTGAATGTTACATTTTTTTAAAAAGCCAGCCTTTAGGCAGATAGAGATATACCGCAAAAAATATAACATAATAATATAACAGAAAAATATGTGAGTTTATATATTGCTGACAGGCATTTACTGTGCCCTTCATTAACAAGCGCCTACTTAGGATTCTTACCCTCCAATATCCCGGTAAGGACGGGGTGCTTGAATTGGGAAAAACGGTTTTTACCTGCCTCCTACCTGCCTCCATCGAAAATTTTGCTGCCTCCTACCTGTCTTCACCCTGACTCCTACCTGCCTCCGAGGCAGTTTTAGCAGCCTCCACCTGCCTCCTAACCTGTATATGCTTCAACATAAAAGGCAGCGTCACCTGCCTCTTTACCTGCCTCCACTCTGCCTCCTATCTGCTTCCACCCTGCCTTCGAGGCAGTTTTACCTGCCTCCTACCTGCCTCCGAGGCAATTTTACCTGCCTCCACTCTGCCTCCTATCTGCTTCCACCCTGCCTTCGAGGCAGTTTTACCTGCCTCCTACCTGCGTCCAGTCTTCCAGAGGCAGGTTTAAGAGCCGTCTTTACCGGGATATTATGCATCGGAGCTCCGGCCATTTAAAGCGGAAGGAGTTCCAGACCTCCGGAGCTCAGACCGTTAAATGAGCGATTTTGTGCTTATTTAAGCTTAATATACATTTAAAATTACTCTATCTGCATTTCTAAAACAATTTTTATTGTTTTAAATAAGTTTTGAAAAAATTGAATTTACAAAAAAATTTTTGACAAAATAAACAATAGCATCACTATTATAATTATTCATAAAATTAGTTGGAAAACACCGCGAAGCTCCGGAGCTCCGCAGTTGTTCCAGTGCTCCTAAAAGCGGAGCTCCGGGGAACATCAATAACTCTGATGTTCTAATTTCTTCTGACAGGGTGGTCCAATTCAAATAGATAGTTTTATACCAAAAAATTTTATATTTAAAGATTTTTCTTCAAAAAGTTTTTCGTAGGCTTCATTTAAAAAATACCCTAATATAATCTTTCAATTTAAAACTCGTCAAATCACCCAAATTGTTGAAAGAATCAAAATTAGTGGCCCTGATGTGCAATTTTTTTTGTCCAGGGTTTAACACTAGAACTTCAAATGTTTGTTATGCAAAAAAATCGTTTTTGTAACTTTTGTGATACAACGCGCTTTTAAGTTACCTTATGCTTTGGTTGAAAAAAGTATACGTTTACATTCTCGTAACACTGTTAAAATTTTAAAATTTTTGAAAGTGACAGCAGTAATTGACTGTGCTGTTGATTGACTATTTATTGTTTATTTTATAGCGGCAAGTTTTTTTTTTGTTGAATTCCATTTTCAGTAACGTTCACGTGCAATTTATTCATACCGTTGCCAAGGAAAAACTCGTTTTGTGAATCCAGTGGTAACCAATATACATCTCTTTCTTGTGATTCAGAGTGCATGGCTTTGATTCATATCTCACCGCAATCTTTAATTTCTCAATTCACAGCGAGATTACACACTTGTTAGAGTGCTGGTGTAATTTCGAAGACGATATTGTGTAAAGTAAACGTGTATTTTGATTACATGCAATTTCTTCCTAAAATAAATGTAATTTTTGAAACGCACAGAAGACAAGAATGATTGAGCTTTGAAAATTACCGACCCAAAGTATAGCGAAAATAATTAGGCGTTTAAAAAGTAGCCAGAACGTTGAAAACTTTGTCCAATGCAGGAATTGAACCTCTAACTCTCATAGTAATTAAGACGTGCTTCCATTACATTATACGCTGGACTACCAAAAAGAAGTAAAAGCACAATTTATTACCGCTTTTACCTTGGATTCACATAAACCAGGAAAAAAGGTGAACAAGACATACATGGCGTTATGTTTCACACCTTCTTACCAAAAAAAGAGCTGATCCCAGCTTAAAATAAATAAGATAATAATATACAGATAAAAATTGAAGAATTAATTAACACCAATCTATCAGCAACAAACGAGCCCGTTTAAATATCGTTGCACAGGGGTAAGGGTAACACTTGTATAATTCCGAAAAAGTGTGTCAGCCATCAAATATTTGGCGACCCAAAAACAGAAGCGGAAATAACCACGCGCTGAAAAATTTTAACAAGCAGGTGTAAAATTTGGCTGATACAGGATTTTATACTTTAATCTCCGAAATCCACCTTTACGCGCTGTTGATTGCACCATAGACCAAACAATAATAGCGAGAAAATTGTTTTTATTAACGGTCGCAAGATACACACGAAAAAAAGAGTGGACAACACTGGTGATGTTCCAACTCTCCAATATCATGTTCCGGAGCTCCGACCATTTAAAGCGGAGGGAGCTGCGGAGTTCCGGAGCTCCGCCCCTTAAATGAGAAATTTGAAGCTTATTTAAGCTTGAAATACTTTTAAACGACTCCAGCTGTATTTGTAGGACTATTTTTATTGTTTTAAATAAGTTTTGGAAAAAATTTATTTTACAAAAATTTTGACATAATAATTAATGCCATCACTCTCTAATTATTTACAAACTTAGTCTAAAAATAGGGCGGAGCTCCGGAGCTCCGGGGGTTGTTCCGGACCTTCTAAAAGCGAAATTCCTTTCCGGAGCTCTGGAGCTCGGGGCTCCGGGTAATATCACTAAACAACACATGCATACAGAGTATGTTTTACTATAACTGGTGATGGTGAAATCAATTGGTAATAGTTTTGTTCATTTTGGTTTTTTTGCAAAACACATCCGTTTTATTCAATAATTTGAAAGTTCTAATTAGTAAATATAAAATGTGAGTATTGTCAGCATATTATTTTTTTATTTCTATGTTATCGGACTGTGACAACAACCAACTACTAATCATATACTCAAGTTCATATCTGTGCTTCTATTTTTATAACATACATAGTTTGGAAGGTATAACGATGTTCCCGACTTTCGAATATCATGCTCCAGGGCTCCCGCCATTTGAAACGGAGGGAAATCCGAAGCTCTAGAGCTCCGCCCTTTAAATGAGCTATTTTAAGCTTGTTTAAGCATGAAATACACTTAAGGTTGCTGTATGTACACTTTTTACATTATTTTAAACTATTTTTTTTAAATAAGTTTTGAAAAAAATATTACAAAAAATTTTGACAAAATAATCTATGATATCACTCTCTTTAATTATTCATAAAATTAGTACAGAAATAGGGCGGAGCTCTGGAGCTTCAGAGCTTCGGAGCTCGGAGCTTCGGGGAACATCCCTAGTAGGGTATTAATTATGAACATTTAGAACACAAAGTTAAAATTCAATTCAATATGGCAAAACAGAATCAACATTAATCTGTTTATATCAGATAATTGTAATTAAAAATAAAACGCAAAAAATTACTAAAAAAACTTTTTAAAATCCTACAACGCAAAAAAGCACAAAATATTAGCTATTCGGTACTCCAACTGCAACAAATATATAACATTTTAGCATAGACGATTGAGAATATTCGAAACGGCGCGTTTCCGGAAAGTTTTTATTCGTGTGAGATTTCAGCGCCCGCGTATCCCACCACTACGAACACCACGGTGAGCGCAGTGACAGCGGCGGTGAATACAACCAAGAGGACTTGCTCTATTCGGTTGGCCAACTGATCCCAGTCCGACAGTTCCACTTCCAAGTCTTCTTTTATTGCCGTCACGGCTTTGTTCACCTCATCACATTGTCTTTCCAGCATTCTTTTCAAACTTCGAATGTCCATTTGCAAGTCGAGCAAAGTGACCGTTTCCTAAAATTATTACAAAATCCATCCGGTATAATCAAACGGTATAATTTGTACAGCGTGATTGTGCCGCATGGATTACAATTATCGACTATTTTTACAAAGTGCACAAATTTGAACACAACGTAAGTTTGTTACAAAGTGCTAAGGTGGAACCTTTTAAAAAGCCCGTCACATTAAACTAATTATAGCATTTTGTAAAAATTGCGAATCGGATGTGGAAACCTCTACAAAAATTTAAATTTGATTTTTTTAAAATTTATTAACACAATGAAATATTTTTAATTTAATGATAAGTTTTATTTTTATACCTTGTATTATTTTTTATTTAATTTTTTAAAACAAAGAATTTAGTTTTTTTATTGTTTCTTATAAATCCACTTATTTTTTCAATTATTTTGGCAGCACATGAAGTTTTACAGTGTGTTTATCAATTCTGAAAAAAAAAACTGCGCAATTGTTTCTTTTGTGTGAGGTAACCGCTCCAGTTCCATCTTGGTTGCAGAATCAAAATGAAACACAAGTGAAAACGGATTTTCCTGGTTTTTACATTTTTTTAATATTAATGGGAAAACGGATTTTTATTAATGGGAAAACGGATTTTTTCTGGTTTTCACTTTTTTAAATATTAATTGGTGAAGTGGGAGCATTACGGTGTGACCATTTCCACGGCCACGCTTCAATCACAATTCGAGAATAAAACTTTAAAATGCATTCACTATCATCATAATCTTCTTGTTTTTATTACAATTACGATTATTATCATACTATTTTACAATTACTACCATTACTATCATTACTATTAAATTCAAATTTTTAAGTAAGTTAGTTTAACACAAAAAACAGATCAGTCGAGTCACAATACTTTTTGCAACACGTTAACTATGTCATAACCTAATTTAAAAATTAAGTTTTTTCCAGTCTATCTTTTAAAAAATTCAAATTCTAGTTTAGTTTTTTGCTTTTATCATTATTATTAATAGTATAACACTGACGCACTGTTCCAACAAAAAATTAATGCACCTCAGTTAAGTTACAAAACACAAATTTGTTAAAAGTGGAAATATAGCCCTGAAGTAAGCATTATTGAAATAGAACAGGAAATAACGCGGCTAGTTCACTTCGGGAAATGTTTAGGCAGATAAATAAGGACAGATAAATATCAACTAAATATAGTTTTAAATGGTTTGGTTTCAATAGCATTTATACCACAGAACACAGTTATAAATTCAGGCTTACAGCCATCACCAAATCACTATTACTTCGCTACTAAAACAGGAAGGCTTCATGTGTATGTAAGAAGCAACTGTAAATAGGAAAAAGTGGCGATTTTGCGATGGTCAAAGATTGTTGAGAGCAAAAATTTTTTAATTACCATTTTATATTACTAGATAGGACACTAACAACTGAGTTGTGTGTGTTGTCCACCGAATAAAAATTTTGTATTGTATAAATACCAGTTAAAATAACGCCTTTACTACCACATACACATAAGACTATAATACACCAATTTTTGGTCTAAGCACATACCGGGCTGAAATAACCGGTTTTCTGCTCTATTTTTATGGAACATTTTTAAGGCTATAATTTTTAAGGGTCTTTATTTTTGCGGTAAAAATTTATTCTTTTAATTTGTTTTAGCTAGATTTTAAGGTTTTTGCTGATAGGCTTGTTTAGGATAAACACTTTGGTTTCGACTAGGGTCTCTCTACAATTGTCCTGTTTTGTCTTGGCTCTAAAATTGCTCGGCTGTAAGTTTTTTCGGTTCCAACGACTTTAAATTCAGTTTATCGTACATACCGGGTCTCCGAGAGGTCTCGTCAAACTTTTTTCGCTTGCCACTGTAATTTTTCGTATGGCTTTTTGAACTTCTTTAGCCCGAAGCGCATCTTCCAAGTCGTCTTTCGGGTTGGCAAGCTTGCGACTTTTAAAACAGAACATGAGGACCAGCCATTGGGGGAGATTTCCACCTCGACCCAAGTCGTCAGCCCTTTGTATGTGCAAAACTACATAGGACAGCACCAAACCGAACCCCATAATCATCATCATAACCACGCAGTACATAGCTAAAAATGTGACATGTACTTTTTTGTTTATTAAAGCACGGAACGAAAACTCTCAACCGTTTTTAATTCGCCTATTTTGAATTTCTCTGTACTTTAGTACTTAATTTGGTTGATTTCTTATACAAGGCAAAACAGAGAGAGAAAATTTAATTTCGCACCTAAGGCACGATCATAATAGGAAAACGATATGTCGCGCACATACTGCGTACCTATTTTCTAGCTATCAAACATAGCTTGCACCATTAAAAGTGCAGTCTTCTAAAAGTGCAGTCTACTAACGTGGTCGAGAACCCAACCCATGTTATTTTTTTCATCAACTTTTATATACTGAGTTTTAAAACACACCACCTCCGGTTTTTTATCCTCGGATGTGATTAATAACCCAATTCATATGTAGCTCTTTTTTACCAATTATACTGTGGTGACTTTTTAAAGACAGCATCCTCAGTTGTGCGTTCTTTATATGTGGTTGAGAAACCAACCCATATTATTTTTACATTACCAATTTTAGTGTGACGACTTTAAAAAAATATCACCAGTTGTTTCACTGGTGTCTAAGTTCGGTAGCAATTCTAAAACCTACGTTATTTTATGTGTTTTTGGGTTCAAAGTTCCCAAATGGTGTAACTATATCTTATGCAAAGTATATAATGCAAATTTTCATGTAAAAATTTCGGTTTCATGTAAAAAACATTAGATTTCGTGGTGTACTTTATATTTTTAAAAGGTAATTCCTCGGTAATCAAAAACAAAAATTTTTTTTGGAAAGCCCAGAACAAGAGGAATTTTCAAATTCGGTTTCCAAAAACCAAATCATTTAAATTAAAAAAAAAAAAGAATAAAAACACTTGCATATTAGCGGGGTGTTTGTGGAGCTTTTGGGAAGTTCTTCGTTCAAAATGAGCATATTGACGGCCAGGGTAAGAATCCCGGTGAGACCGATGCCGGATTTCTCGGATCGGTCCGTGCCGCTGCTGCTGGGGGAGAAGAGACCAATCACCGTCAACTCAGTGATGACGACAGTGGGTATTAGCAGATTGACCACGTAATAAGTCTCCATCCGGCTGAAGTAAAAATTTACATACACAACGGAGGCGTTGCGTCCGTCGATCGACTTTTCGCATATGCAAATATAAAACATTTTGTCGTAATAAAACTAAACAACGGACGCTGGGCTGCAAATATTTATAGGTATTGACGAGACCGACGTGATCGTGCTACCGTGCTTAAGTACACCGAGCAAGGTCACGCCGGTTTCGCAAATACGGCTCATCACGTTAAAAAAGCTTGATTTGTCGCTTATCACCGATACAAATTAGGCGACCCCTGATTTTTAATTCATTAAAAAACTGACTGTACAGTTCTGATCTAGATTTCGATCATTTAAAACTTTAAAAACTACGAGTTTTGTATTTTAATTCAGCAAATTAAAGCTTATCTACTTTTGAAATTTTATTACTTTTAATAAAAGCAGATAATCTATCTATTTTGATTTCACGCCATTTTAATAATTATTTTACACGGGTTTTGCATATTTGAACAAACAAAAAATAATTTTTTCCCTTTAATTTATTATTATAAAATACGGTAAGATTTGAACTGTAAATCATTAAAATTAAAAGCTAATTTAGATTTTAACTATTGTTATATTCGCATAGTAACTACTTCAAAAACCGAAGAAACTGTCATTTTGGCTATTTCCCATATTTTGTTAGGTACCAATTGGTCTAATCTGGGCTCCTGAACTTGATAGATTACCCGTCGAGATCTAAAAAATAATAGGTATTTTATCAGTTTTATCACGTTCAAAATTGTCAAAATAAATTATAATTGCATAACAATGCAATAATGTTACTATAATCAAAAATATATAATACTATATATTATTAATATATAGTATTATATATTTTCGCTATAATTACTGGAAAGAAAACCTTACAGTAATTATAATTGCAACAATGCACCTATAATTATTGGAAGAAAACGCGAAATTTTTTAATTGATTGCTGTAAGAATACGAACCAAAATAAAACACACTTATATGAAATGTTCACCCTTTTTTAACCTAAATTAATAATAGTGGATCGTCTTTAATGGACGTGACCGAGGTTGAAAAAAATTTATTGCTATAGCACCGATAGGTGGTTTGGTGGACTCGATTTATTGAGCAAAAAGATGGGAACTCATAAAAAATAAACAACAAAAAAGGTTGTTGAAAAAACCCATAAACAATCAAGGAAAACATCATAACAAGTAAATAGGGTAAAATATGCGAATCATGAAAAAAATAAAATAATAAAAAAGTAACTATATAATAATTTAAAATTAAAGTTGATAAAAATTATTTTTTAGTCGTAAGCATAAACCTAGTTGTCTTGGCACGCAGCTGATTGGTCTATAATATGTATCTCAATATAATAGTATAATTTGTGTGAAGGTTTGTTAAGGATTCATGCTTGAATTGTATGTAATGTAATGAAACGGGATCGACGTTTCGAGGTATAAAACTTGTCATTTCATCAGGTAAAAACTAATATATAAACAATGCTGTAATTACATAAAAATATTACAATACAATTCGCAAATAGCGCAAACACTTTTATGTTGAGTGTTCAGTATTAAACTTTTGGTGTTTGGAAATCTTTTGGAAGACAGGCAAAATCCATTAGGAGTGATGTCATAAAACATGCAACGTCATAAAAAAATACAAGAGGTTTTTAGCATTTGCCAATTGTTTTTGAAGATACTAGAGCAGATCCGTAGCGTCGCAGTAAAAAACATGTTTGAAGGTTTGTTGAGGATTGATATTTGAATTATAATACTTTTATGTGATTACAACATTGTTTGCATTTTAGGTTTTCCGACAAAAAAAACTTAAGATGGTTCGCCAGTTGCGAACGCACTTTTAAACCAAACCGTCTGCAAATTGTTCCTTTTCGCGACTTTGGTCAATGTTTTAAATCTTACGAGTAGACCCAGGAGCCGAATTTCAAAGCGCAGATTTGACTGTCGTACGGGAAATATCTGGCCTCCATTTCGCAGGTGAATCGATACACAGCCGGAAAGACGTCGGTGACCACGGTGGAGGTGATATTTACAGACGGACTGAGGGTAACTTTCATCTGGCGAGTATTTTACTTTATGATTTTCGGACAAATTTCCATGTTATGTCGGTTTTTTAAAACATTTTTATTCAAAAAATTGAAGTTAAAAACTCACATTGTAATTTAGTTTAAATATATCATATAAAAATACTGACCAGATGCTCCACATTGGCGTAATCCATTTCTACACTAAAAATAAATTATGTTTATATAAAAACTTAAGCAGTATTTGTATCGAATATTTCAAAGCACATTAAAATATGTATATATTTATATTGTTGCTCTTATTTATAATAAAATTTTTATATATTAAATCATTGCTTTTAAAAAGTGTCGTTTTTACATTTAGAGCATTCTTGCAAGCTTTTTCACTTAAATAAAAAAATTCCTTAACTATTGATAGATTGATTACTGCTTATAGTCTTTATTTCGATTTGAATTGAAAGTAATATTTTCAAATTGCATCACTAAGGTCTAAGTGATATTTTAAAAAAATGAATACAATTTAAAACAATTAATAAAAATGTTTTTTGTGTGGCAGAATGTATAGTTCGGTCAATATAGACTGCGACTTATTTTATAGTAATAACATATAATCTAATTATTATTTAATATAACAGTAATTATTTTTTACTTATTATAAAGATAAGTATCCGGAAACCAAATATCACCCTTCGCGACTTCTATTAAGCTTGTTTGTTGAAATTTTGCTTCCTCAATGTCCCAAAACAGAAAATCGTCTGTCCATTTTTGCTGCATCCCAACGTACATAACCACCATTTGGTCAAGCAAATTCTGAGCAAAAAATGTTGAAATTCATAAACCAAGTGT
>JASAMX010009419.1:0-15233 GCA_030248175.1 Microlaimidae sp. YZB2_3 | reverse complement strand
AAGTTCCTTCCATTCGGAGGTGATGAAGGTAAGTTCCTTCCTAGCGGAGAACGGAGGTAAGTTCCTCCCTATCGGAGGTAACGGAGGTAATTTCCTTCCTAGCAGAGATAACAGAGGTAAGTTTCTCCCTATCGGAGGTAACGGAGGTAAGTTCCTCCATATCTATCGGAGGTAACAGAGGTAGGTTCCTTTCTTAGTGGAGGTAACAGAGGTAAGTTCCTTCCATTCGGAGGTGATGAAGGTAAGTTCCTTCCTAGCGGAGAACGGAGGTAAGTTCCTCCCTATCGGAGGTAACGGAGGTAAGTTCCTTCCTAGCAGAGATAACAGAGGTAAGTTTCTCCCTATCGGAGGTAACGGAGGTAAGTTCCTCCATATCTATCGGAGGTAACAGAGGTAGGTTCCTTTCTTAGTGGAGGTAACAGAGGTAAGTTCCTTCCGAGCGGAGGTAACGGAGGTAAGTTCCTTCCTAGCGGAGGTAACGGAGGTAAGTTCCTCCCTATCGGAGATAAATTTTACCATGATAATCTTTTATTAATTAATTTGTTTTTTAAAAACTAAGAACCTAAGCCTAGCAAAACCTAAAAATCAAGCAAAACTTTATCAAATTTGTGTTTAACGGTGTGCTGTTTGAATTGAAGAGTAAAAACCTATTTTTTACTAAGCCTAAGCAAACCTAAAAATCAAGCAAAATTTTATTTTTTGGGCTACAACTCGCCATTTTAAAAATGCGTTATTAAAATCGCATCCAAAACACAAGTTTTCCGAAGACGAGATATTTAATAGACGAGTTTTCCAAAGACGAGATGTAGAAGACGAAATGTTGAATAAGACGTAACCGTAACGTAAAAGACGAAATTACCGGGACATACACAGAACATGGTGTGCTGTGCGCGGAACTTTTTTAGATTACGTCTTTTAACATCTCGTCTTCTATATCTCGTCTTCTTCATCTCTTCTTCGGAAAGCTCGTTCTTTAAACATCTCATTATCGGAAAACTCTCGCCTTTTAGATGCGATTTTGAAAACGTATTTTCAAAAAAGCAAGTTTGCCCAAACAATAAGTTTTGCTGATTTTTAGGTTTCGCTTAGGTTTAAAAAAATTGGTGTATACTTTTCAATTCAAAAAAGCACAACATTAAATACAAATTTACAACCATACAGTTTTGCTTAATTTTAAGGTTTCGCTTAGGCTTAGGTTCTCAGTTTTTGGAAACAAACAATTTATAGGCAAATAAAATCTAGCTGACGCCGAAAATTGCAGTATTGAATCGACTATTTAACAACAAAGCCATTCAAAATTTTTAACGAATTCGATTTAATAACAAAGATCAAAACCCGTATTTTAATAATTATTTATCAATTTACTTAATATAAAACCCAAATGCAAATTTATAAAGGGCTAAAGATGGTTAATTCTTGTATATTTTGTAAAAAGGTGGAATTAAAAAAAAATTCTGCGTTCTTATTTGTTTTTTTTTAAAAACGTCATTACCGCACAATTTTAATTGGTCCCCTCATGTCTGCATTCTAATTTTCAGCGTCAGCCAGATATAATTCAACCATAATAAAAGTTTATCATGATAAAATATTTTTTTGATTTTTATGGCTTTTCCTAAGGCTTAAAAAAATATTCCAATTCGAGTTGTTTTAGTCGCAAAATGCCAGAAACTCGTTTTTTAAAAAGTAATTTTATAAAATCGCACTCATAAGACATGCTTTTCAGAGATTTTCAAAGTTTAATATATGGCCGGTTTAATATTTTGCCGTAGGTACGGCGCTGATTTGGCGTTTGATTTTAACTTTTTTAATATTTTAATTTCAAAAAAATACTTCTATTTAAAAGTTTGGATTTTTTGAAATAATTTTTTATATTTTGATTTGTTTTACAAACACAACAATAATAAAATCTAGTAGATTTTGAATTAGTTTCAAATGAACATTTGTTAGCTTTATTTTTGCTAAGTCCAAATCATTGCTCACAAAAATACAATTTTAGTGATGATTTCTAACTATAGTGAAGTTTAATCGAAAAACCAATATTTATTTAGCACAAACTGATATATTAAAGTTTTTGTACCCCCCCCCCCCCTCATGCCTACAATAAAGACGCTTATTCAGAACTATACACTAAAATCAAACAGTTTTAACTCTTAGAGATTGGATACAGAGTCAAACTTTCGATTGATTTTCAAATGATTTTTGTTAAATCCCTATCTATAGCATAAATACATAGCCTGCTATTTTTTCGTCAAAATATTTTAAGTGGATTAAGAGATATGGCGCTTTAAAATTAGCGCGTTTTTTTTTCGGTGATTCTATGTTCTGAAAGATTGGCTCGGGTAAACAAAATATAAATTACAAAATAATGATTTAAGTCATTCAAGGATAATTTAAGTTTTTTATCCATAAAATTTTTATTTATATTATACTAAAGGTAAACCCAACGTGGCTGCAACAGTTGTTCGTTGGATTAAAAAATACCCTTCATTAAGTAACCATTTAAATCACGAGAATCTGACGTCACATTATAAGCCAATGATAGTCTATTTAATACCGAGTATTTGTCTGATAAAGTGACGTCAGATTCTCGTGATTTGAGTGGTTACTTAATAGGGGGTATTTTTTAATCCAACGAACAACTGTTGGAGTTGAAGCCACGTTGGGTTTACCTTTAATCTTGGAGTTAAACGGGACAGCGTATATTATGTAGTAATTCAGTTTGATAAATATAATAGTGTATTAATTTAGTTTAAAGCGTAATTTACAAATTAAACAGATTTCTGTAACGATACTTTTTGAATTTGTAAATCCTTTAAAATTAATGGAGTTCAAAACTTAGGCGCATAGGCGTGGGGGCTCTTTTATATCTATGCAAACATTAATTTTTTACATACAGTTGTTTTAAATCAAATAACAAATTTTATTACTTTGTTTTTCGGTTTTAGATTGATAGAGCAGCAATTGGTTTTTAGTTCGAGTTCGCAATGTTTTTAATTAATATGTTTAAAACAACACCACTGCGTGCGTGTCTCATTTGTCGGTTTATTTATCCCACGTGTGGTGTTAGAAAAGCGGATAAAAAACATTACATTTCAGCATGATATCTTCGGCCACGAACGACGACAAGTTATATTTTCGAAAATATTATTGTTGGAATATGCTTTTGCAAAGGTTAAACAAGATAAGAATAATATTAAAAAGTCTTTATTTTTCATCAAATAAATTGCAATAAAATTTAAACAAAAATCGTCAATTATAATTAAAAAACTGAGAAAAAAAATTACAAAACAAAAAGTATATATATCTTTGTCTTTTGTAATTTTTACGTTTGAGAAAGAATTCACAAAATTTACCACACTAACATATAAGAAAAAACTAAAACAAAGGATACACAGAGCCCAAAAGGCTACTTTACTGTACCTAATTTGGTAAAGTTATTAACGCAAAACCTCTTTGTTTGATTTTTAAAAGTTCAAGTCAGATATTTAAGTACCCTCAAAATGTTATATAGTATTGGTGTTCACGTCATATATGTTTTGCTCCGTGGGAATGGCTGTGGGAAGACGATCGGCAAAACAGGGCTTTAAAATGCAGGTGCGATAGTGATCGACCGGGGCAGAATTTTTGCTGATGCCGGGGCCGGGGCCGGGGCCGGGCCCGGGGTAGAGAAATTTGGATTTTCCGGGGCCGGGGTAGAAAATTTTGCCCCGGGGGCAGGCGAAAAATTTAGCAGAATTTGTAATTTTGGTCAATTATTTTCAAATAAAAATCAAAAAATTTATTGTTAATTATTTGGTTTATGTAATGAATAGTCACATTTTAGAATTTAAGCACTCTGTGAGTAAAAAAAAACTTGTTTTTGTTACACAAAAATTTTTTTTCTAAGCAGAACAAAATTTTTATTTTCATATTTCAATTTTTTTAAACCTAAATTATTATTTTATTTACATTATATATGTACATTTTCACATAATCAGGGCCGTAGCCAGGGAGGGGGATTGGGGGGATTAATCCCCCCTCAAATTCTGGGAAGGCAAAAAATTTTGTAAGTGTCCCCCCTTTGGTTTTTTAAAAAATTAGAAAAAAAATTTTTTTTTCCAAATCACTTTGTAATGTATTAAAGCTATCTAAATGCATTATTTAAAATGATTTAGGTTCATGAAACCTCTTAATTATAAAAAAGAAATTATTTATAATTCAAAACATTAGTGCAGTGAGTTTAAAAATATTGTATTTTTGTTTTGTGTGAAAACATTTGCATAAAAGCGGCAGTTTTTGTTTTGTGTGAAAACATTTGCATAAAAGCGGCAGTATCAAAGAGCAGGAAGTCACGATTCAACCACTTTTTGGTATAAAAAAGCGGTTTTCTTAGGATTTTTAGTATTAATAACTGAAGCATTAATATTATTAATGCTTCAGTTATTAATGCTTCAGTTATTTATTTATAGTATTAATAACTGTATTCTTATAGTATTAATAACTGAAGCATTTACTATAAAAACTTAACTAAAATTAAATAAAGATTTTTTATTTTTAGAAAACGTTTGTTCTTTTTTATTAAAATGGTAATAAAATACCTAAAACTAATTTATTTTGTTGTATTTATTTAAAAAAACAACAGCAAATAAATAAAGATTCAGTACTTATATTTAGGTTTCCTAGTGCCTTTTAAAGCTTAAAACTAAAAAAATTTCCATCCCGGGGGCATTCTGCCCCCCGGACCCCCCTGACAAGGGGCTCCGCCCCTTGATCCCGCTGGGGGGCTCCCGCCCCCAGACCCCCCTTGTTGGTCCCTATAAAGCACCTTCCAAAAAATCCCCCCCTCAATTAAAATCCTGGCTACGGCCCTGATAATTATTAGCAGTATATTCTTGTTTAAAGCAATATTATACTTAATCGCAAACCATTTATGTTACTTTTCAAAAATGCTTTACAAATAGAGCAAACCAATCATGTTAGTTTTAAAGAATGCCTTACAAATAGAGGAGGAGTTAAAGTACTTACAAGGAGTATGTTTTGATCAGTAAAGCAAAACGTGGTAAAGAAACTAAAATCAAAAACTGGGTACAAGTAACGAAAATATTTCACAATAACATAATCTCTTCATATTAAAATATTTTTAATTAAATATGTTGGTACCTAATTCGCGATATCTAACCGTAAAAGTTAAGAATACTAGTCTTGAATGTTATTTTAAAAAAAGAATTTTTACTCGAATTTCATTTACACACCACTATTCAACATTTTTTTAGTTTAAACATATAAAAAGGGTTAAAAAGCACCTTTTTATTTTAAAATATAAGAGAATTTTTAAAATTTTATTGTCAATTTTTGTAAATTAAAAAAACACTATTTTTAAGTTGTAAAAAGTAAAATATTACATTGCGAGTACATGAGACTACTCGCTTTCTAGCTGTTTCAAGTTGATTGTTTTAATGATTTTAATCAAATTATTTAATTTTAGCCAAAAATTATAAAATTAACGTCACGTAAACTTTTTCAATGTAATTATTTTCGTGATTTTGCACTACTTTTTCTAATTTTTCGAGATTTATCAAAAACATAATATAACCCAAAAAATTTTTGATTATACACTAGGTTTTTGAATAAAATTATGCAAGAAAAAAATCCAACATTTTAAACGTATGCGAGTTTCTGTGCATATACCACTGATTTCTTGCGAAGAGATTTTTTCGCAGTCAATAATTGTTTTTTCATGTAGCGCATTTACTTGAAAAAGTGGAAGAAAAGTTGCAATATGCACTGCAAAACGCTAACACTGTTAAAAATTGGTGCACCCAAAAATAGCAGAAAATGGCGGGTTTTCAGTATTAAACTTGCACAAGAGTGTCAAGTTTCAAGCAAAATATTTTTTAAAAATCAGTATTATTCTTATTTAGCATTATGCGAAAACTTTTTTTCAAATTAAATATAAACAGTTCATTATTACCTTTTGTTTTAAAAATTCACGTTTGGTGTCTTTTGGCTGGATACAAAATATTGGGTTCAAAAAAACCGGACTGACTCCGCAGGTTTTTTTTTTATAAATTTTATGAATACTATAATGTAGATTTACAATAAACTTAAAAATTCTAAAATAAAGACTAGACATCAGTTTGAATTTTTTTAACGTAACGAAATTTAAAAACAATTTCCAATATTCACCTAAAAATAAACGCAAGAATATATAATCCAGGCAAATATGTCCAGTTGTACAATAAAACGTTCTAATCAACTCACATGATCGAATTTAAATAATCGAATTTAATCATCTTTCTGCTAATTTTTTGCACAAAGCGATTTAGTAAAA
This sequence comes from Microlaimidae sp. YZB2_3, assembly GCA_030248175.1. Lineage (NCBI taxonomy): Eukaryota > Metazoa > Nematoda > Chromadorea > Desmodorida > Microlaimidae > Microlaimidae sp. YZB2_3. The sequence continues at coordinate 8,923 of JASAMX010009419.1, read as the reverse complement.
TAGTCTTAGAAAAAACGAGTTTTTTGGTGTACGAAATATCGCTGTGCGAGAAAAGTTTTATTGAGTGAACAGAAAATAGCTTGCGCGTGAAAAATCACAAGTGCAACATTTCTCATCACAAATTTTAATGAAAGATTTCCTGTCTAGCCGAAAATCCTCTTGTTTTCTGTGTTTTGAATATTAGCAATGATAATAAAAATAACTCCAATATATGCAAAATACATCTTGTGATTATGGAGGCAAATAAAACCTAGCTGACCTCGATGATTTGCAGTATTGAATCGACTATTTAACCTTAAAATCATTTTCTAAAATTTTCACATAAAAACGGTTTTATATTTAATATTAAATACCATATTTTAATTCCTGCTTTTCAAAAAATATACATAAATTAGTCAACTTTCACGCTTTAGTAAAGTTTAAACCATAAAAAAGAAAATTATTCATAAAACACTAATCGGTTACATACCGGTTTTTCCACCAGAGACTTGGCCGGCCACACCGCTGCGGACTGAGTCTGCATGTCGTTAGGCATTGTGAACAAATTACCAATAGAGCGACTTCTACTGCCTCCCTCCGTTCCTCTGACTACTTGGTCTGAAACAAGACAGTACTTAGCTTAACCAATTGATTTTAATTTTTTTAAATAAAAAAATATACATAACGTGCATAACTCTTCCCCGTTAAGTTTTCCGTTCATATAATTCGTTCTTTTTTGCCAGGCTTTTGGTGGGTTGACTTTAATCTGGTTCATACTTTGTCCAAAGTTTACAAAGAACAAAAAGTTGAAAGATCGATTTTGGGTAAGCTGAAATTTTTTTTATTTTCTTAATAATTTAAGCAATTTCACCTAAACATGAAATTACCTTTTTGTAAAATTATAAATAAAACCCCTGAGTTGTTCAAAATCGAACTTTTAGATTTTTTCTTCTAGTCACTTTGAACAAAGATTCTAGGACACGAGGGTACTGGACACGAGGGTACTGGACACGAGGGTACTGGACACGAGGGTACTGGACACGAGGGTACTGAGCTAAGAAAAAATACGTTTGCCACAAATATGTAAATTTTTTCAACTGAATAAGCTGAACTAAATTTTAATAGTTTGAATGCGTAGACAAACACAAAACGTTACATAAGTCGTTTCGTGTTTAATTATAAATATTAAATATCATTTTTTTGCTTAAATATAATGCAATTTCATAATAAAAAACTACATTGTTTAAAAAACATCATACTAATTAAACACGAAATTTTTAAAAGTCATTTTACACACAATTTATACCATAGCTTTTTAATAAAAACAATGATAATGTTTGAAGCTTACTACGAAGCTCTGGAGCTTTAAACCCTGCTTTTGCAAAAAACTAAAGAATTAATATTGAACAATCATAAGTGGGATGGGAACGCCAAGAAGTTATTTGATTACTGGTTTTTCTAAAACTAAAACATATCTTTGTATGAAATAAAAATACCAAGCGAATTGCAGTTTTTTTGCTGTCATTTTTATATTTAGACTCTTTTCATCGACTCTTGATTAAAATAATTGAGTTTTTTGATAAAATCTTTGGAAAAAATAACTTCTGCAAAAATAAATTTCAGTAGTAAAAATGTAAAAAAATAACTTCTTGCCTTTTTTAGTCCACTCTCGCTTAGGGAATTCACTTGAACACATGTTGATGATTAAAAACAAGGCAAACAAAATGTGCCTTTAAAACCCAAAAACATGCTATTGTTAGATTTTTCATGTATGATATTTTATGCATTTTAATCTAAGTATAGTCGTGAGTAAAATAATCCAACAGCGAATCTTGGGGAGTCTTCAAAACCCTACCATTGCACGGTAAACTTTATTTTCCTAAGCCTAAGCAAAAACCAAAAATTAAACTAAACTTTATCATAATATTTTAATAATAGTGTGCTTTTAAAAAAATACCGAATAATTTACTGTTAAAAAAGGCAAGCAATTGTTTTTCGGAAAATATTTTACTAAAATGTTTTTTATTAATAGCAGAATTATTTGCATTTATTTTTGCAGTTATTTTTTTCGAAGGCATTATTAAGAATTTATTTTTTCAACACAACACGAAAAATGCCCACAAAAATGTTTTGACAGCACAATCAAAGCATAACAGCAACCTTAATGTTTATTATCTTTTGAGTCGCCTCATAGCTTCTCAGCATTTTTAAAGCTAGTTATTATTTTAAAAAATGCACGAAAATGTTGACAAATTACACAAAATGTAGAAAATGTTTTAATGTTTTTTTATAATCTTTTATAAGTCAGTCAAACGAACTAAATGATTTTTAAGTTAAACAAACTATAGTTATGCAATAAGTTTATACCGCTTTATGCGGGGAGGTTATGTTTTTTTCTCCTCAGTACCCTCGTGTCCAGTAGGTACCCTCGTGTCCCCCTTCCATAATAAATCGATTTTGTTACGAGGTTGTGGTGAACGCAATTTTTTTAAGCCCAGCACCTTCGTTTCCAATACCCTCGTGTCCAGTACCCTTGTGTCCAGTACCCTCGTGTCCCGTTCCCTGAACAAAGTATGAACCATAAGAAAGTATAGTAAAACCACTAAAACCTGATGGAAATTTTACAGCTAAACAAAAAAGAGCATATATTTATTTCCTTGTTTTATTCAAACATTATGATTTAGGTGCTGCTAGTTCTAGAATAAAATAAGGAGAAAATGTCCTTCTATATGTTTTACTTTCAAAACAGCCAGTATTACACAAAAACACCATATACTTATCAGTACCTATATGGTTATAAACCAAAATAAAGACTTACATTTCTGAATGAGAATCTGGGCATCAGTGGCGGTATGCGGTCCCATATTGTTAAGCGTGGGATTATTCGGATTAGGTCTGAGTAAACCGTTTATTTGGTATTCGGGCTGAACCGGCTGATTGCCGCCCATGTTTTGCGCCTGTTGTCTCATCCAAGGATCTGAGTACTAAAGTCGAAACATATTGTAAGTAATGTTCTAACATTTCCCTGTCCTAACCGGGCCGGTTGTATTATTGTTGGGAAATAGGTACTACTGTGCGGGACAGTTTCTAGTACCGGTTCCGAAAAGGTTCTGGGGTGTTCTTGGGTTGGTTTTGGGGTCTCAAAAACAAAAAAAAAAAAAAAATTCGGAAATTTGGGGAAAAATAGGTAATTGGAAAGTGCCGAGTTGTACTTTGGTGCATTATAAAAGTCACCAAAACATTTTCCAACACTTATCACGTGATTTTATTGTGTATTTCCGTTGTTTTATGTGTTTAAATATCATTTGCGGAGTTTTATTTATTTTTTGATTTTGAGAACTGCAAATCAGTCCTAGAACTGTTCGGAACAGATTCTAGAACTGTTCGGAACAGTTCTAGAACGCATAGCACAGGGGCATGTAGAGTACCGGTTAATAATAGCGGTAAAAATTAATACTAAAGGAGATGAGTTTTTAACATAAGCGCGACATAAAACTTACAATGTTATATTCTGGAGCCACCGACATGGTTACTTCCAGCAGGCCGTATGACTCCGGCCAGGCTGATGGCATGGTGAAATCCTCGGAATAGCTCTCTTTAATCTTCATACCGATCCTGGCGCTTTCCAAAACGACAAAAATCTCAGACTGCCTCGGAGCCACATTGTTTACATAGATCAGAATATCTGAAAATTTTAATTTGGTGTTTTGTACGCTAACTTAAACATTCTTTTTAGCAAATTACACATGAGTGCAATTATGCTGAAAGCGATGCCCGCTGAGAAAATTTTGAGTATATATCTCTAATGCAAAGGTTTGTTAGCTGTAAAAATGTATTTATAATTATTTTGTATTTACCTCTGTATCTTTGAAGCCACATGATGTCAAAGTATCGCAATATTCCGCCAACAACAATGTTTGTTTGATACTTAAATCGTCTAGTGTCTTTTCTTACCATAATCTAAAATATGTTTTAAAATAACAAAAAAAATTAACAACATGAACCTCGAGTGGTTAATGTTGAGTTTAAATAAATAATTGGACAGCTAATAAATTCTTAACAAGATGTTTAGAGAAAATGAAATAATACGTTAGTGTGACGACCCAAAGTAGAAGCGAAAATAACCAGGCGCTGAAAAATTTAGACAGCCAAATTTATTGAAAAATTTGGCCGATACAGGAATTGAACCCGTAACCTCCAAAGTCGACTCTGGCGTGCTATCCATTACACCATAGGCCGCACAAGGAAAGGGGAAAGATAATCGCCTTTTATTAACGCTTGCACTTTGAGTTTTTACGAAAGGGACACAATGTGTCACATTAGGCATAGTTTAAACAGTTTACCAGCTAAAAATATAGCAGGTTAAACCATATATCCTAACTTCAAAAGTGTATCTTAAAAAATCCAAGCGGTGTTTTCAAATAAAATTTTTGTTTTAAAAATTAAACTAACCTGAACTCTTTCGCCATCTTTAGTTTGAATTGCAATGCCAGTGATAACAGTGGCCGCTGATGGTTGAACTAAATTTTGCTGACCTATTGTCGGATTTGCTAAAAAATAATAAAAAAACTAAAGCATAAATTTTTCAAAAATACAAAACATAAGAAAAATTTCTTTAAACCTTTAAGTTCAAATTATTTTTTTAATATTAACAATTTAAGAGAAAGGTCGCTGATGTTAGTTGCAATAGCAACAATAAAATTTAAATGACATAATAAAATTGATACGGTTAAAACTTATTTAGTTTTTGCTGTCAAACACCAAAAACCAAAGATGTATACATCAAAAAAACCTACCAAAATTAACAGTTCTGTTTGGATATCGCTCTAGGCGAACTTGAATATTTAGTTCTTTGTCGTTGTTTGGATCAGGTGGAATATTTAGAAGTGTGTAAATTCCCGGTTCGCTGAATGTAAACTGTTCACCCTCCAGACTGACAAAGTGGGAAGCGCCAGTCACGTGACCTAAAAGTTTTGTATGTCATTGGCCCAAATATTAGTAAATTCTCCGTGGTCTACAGTACACAACAACACTGCCAATATACAACTGGGCAAGCTGTATGTTTTTGTCTAAATTTAAAGCCCAGATTTTTAAAACGATTGCAGGTATTTGTAATCTGTGCATAAGTTCAAATAATCAAACAAAAAAAATGATCTAGTGAAAATAAATTAAACACTAGCAACTAATAACAAAATTTTGCATTTTTGCGATTAAATACTTTAAGTTTTTTTTTGTAATCCTATGGCCTAGATTCTTTAGTATTTAAAACAATGATTGGTCTTCGTATTATACTTTAAGCAGTATCTAAGAAGCAATAAATTATCACAAATACAACCAGCCAATGATATTATGTATCTGTAATATTAAAATATACCTAATGCTGGCGGTTTATACTGCTGGCATCCACTGCTGGGGCGCCTCCAATAGAACAGCTGACATCTAAAATCCGTCCATTGGCAACAAAAGTAATAAGGCATTAGATCGTGGTGATAAACGGACATTGTTGGTATCTAAACAAATTAAAAACTAATTAAAACCATAGTTTATTTTAACCCAAAGCCAAAATTCAAAAATATAGAAATCGTGACAAATAATTTATTGTGTGAGGTTCTGATGTTTACCTGATACTGGGTTTGATATGGATCGGTTCCGAATTCGTAGGCTCTAGTGGGGAATCCCGGTGAGTATGGGGTTTTCCTGGTGGTCTGCAGCATGGGTTGATAACTCGTCGCCATTAAATACCCGTCTTTGTCATAACAGCAAACTTGACCGTAGTGAGTTTGTTTTTCTCTATAAATAAATTAACTAAACTTAAGAATATCATGCTATAATTTTCATACAAGAAACAAATATTTTATGCAGAAACACAGGGGTTATTTAACCTTGTAAAACATTGGAACGGTTTTGTTATCTATACAATTGTACACTCTACGCCAGTACAAAATAAAATATTGTAGAACCTGCACTGTAACGGTTTCACAAACACAAAGTATAAGACATCCTACAATGAACCATTGGTGGAAATAAATAACTTTTGCCAGTGGTTTATTGTAGTATTTCTTAGATTTTATTGTTTATTAAACAAATCCAGTGCAAGATATTTATAAAGCGTAACTTACGACTGGTATTTTCTGGGATCCGAAGTGTAGACGTTCTGCGCTGAGAGGAAACAAGTGGTGGCGCCTAGAGTAACTGAGCACAAGGTGTCCCTAAACTTCTTGGAACATCTTGGGTGCGGCATAAACCGACCCAAGTCGGCCTCGGCTTGTTCTTTTTTGCAAGGGCAACTGGCGTTTCTTTCGGTAAAGTAAATAAAGTTTTCCTGAGCACCGTCCAAATCGTACCTAAATATCAAATTTACCAGTTACTTAAAAATTTTTTCCAAATTTTTTAATCGCACTAAAAAATTTACAATGATAAATTGTGCAATTCTTCATAATAATCTCCTACTATTTTTATCAAAAACATTTATTTATTCAGATATGCTTACCAATCCAAACACATCTGTTTCGCTTGGTCGTTTATGATGCGCTCCTTGGCTGTAGCATCGCGAGATGGACCACCGTCAATATGGATCCATAACCATTGCAGCGGGATCGGCAAGCTCATTAGTCTAAATAATATTTTTTGTAAATTTTCAATGAAATTATAAATTACAAATGTCCATATGTAGACCATATCCATATCCTTCCTTAATCTAATCGCATATTTAACACTAAAAACTTGCAAAATTTAAAAATCCAAAAGTGTTAAGTGCGTCAGGCGGAGTAATATTTTTCTTTTTTAACTAAAATATGACTCACTGGATTTTAACTGTATTACTTAGCCCAAGTACCTCATAGACTGTAGAGCTGATTTGCACTAGTGTCTAGTAAATTATTTTCTAATTTGCATACTACTATACTACTTCCGTTTTAAAATTGTGATCACCCCTTTTGAGGTGAAAATCACAACAAACATAGCTCTTATACTAGAAAAACCACTCTTTTTATTACATAAAAATGCCAACAAAATAAATATTGAACAGGGAAAAAGGTATTTTTTTTGAGTTTATATCACTTTCGCCTTTCTTTTTCGCCTCAATAATCAAAAGGGTTAAGCACTTACCCGGCGGGCAATTCGCTGGCGTCGATGAAAGTTTGCATGTTACCCTGCGGGCTGGACGAGACGAGTTTGAGATAGCCGAATCGGTACTCTCTCAACATTCTCCGGGGCCAGTCGTAGTTACTCTGGTCAACCATCCACTGAACATTTAGTGTGTCCAGCCGAATGATCTCTTTTTGAGCTTGATTCTTCTCGCTAAAAGGACAATAGAATCAATAAAATATTATACATACAATTTCGCGTAGTTATGATACTGTTGGTGTTTTAGTATAAACTCTGACTTTGACTTAACTATAGTGGACGTGTAGTTGAAGAAACTACCAGAAAGAACTAGAAGCCTGAACTGGGAAGCGTGAAGCCGTAAATAGGGACTAGTAAATTTCTTTTACTCCAATATCGCGCTACGGAGCTACGAGTATTTTAAAAAGAAAGCGCTTCGGAGTTCCAAACTTTTCCAGCCAGAACAGGCGATTTAAGGATCCAATCCGAAATTTCATGATTATTATTGTATGTCACAGAATGATGATTTTTATTTTACTTACGAATTAAAAAAATGTAATAAAAACACAGTTTTGATAATCATTCTTTTTTTAATAATTTAATTGTGCGGTCTTGTCTATTTTAATACATTTTTATTACCCACGTTGCTCGTCCCTTTTAAAACAAAAAAAACTAAAATAAACCAAAAAATAAATGCCCAGCGCCTCATCGGAAAAAGACACGAGCGCCACTCAGAACGGTAACGGGAGAAAACTAATCAGCGGGACGGCTCGAATCACAAAAATAAAATCAACATTTGCAGTTTTATCAAAACCGGGACTAGACGGGGGAATATTTGCTGTTCCCAGCAGTTTTTTAGGTAAATTTTTTATGTCCAGAATACTGCTAGATTTTTTAGACTCTGCAAAGTGGGTAATTTTAAAAAACATAATATAATATCTGAGACAAAAAAAACATCAGCGTTCGTCGGTAACGGGACATGAAGGTACTGGACACGAGGGTACTGGACACGAGGGTACTGGACACGAAGGTAGTGGACTTAAAAACTTGCGTTCACCACAACCTCGCAGCAAAATCGATTCATTATGCAAGGGGGACACGAAGGTACTGGACACGAGGGTACTGACGAGCAAAAAACATAACCTTTCTGCATAAAGTCGGATATTGTTATTGTATAACAATAGTTTGTTTTACTTAAAAATCATTTAGATTATTTGACTGACTTATAAAAAGTAGAATTATAAAAAAATTATTGAGAAGACAAAAACAAAAATAATAATTTCATAACATTAAAACATTTTTATGTTATTAGTCTACATTTTCGTGTAATTTATTCTAAAAATAATAACTAGCTTTAAAAATGCCGAGAAGCTATAACACAATAAATATTAAGGTTGCTGTTATGCTTTCAGTGTGCTGTCAAAATATATTTGTAGTTATTTTTCGTGGTGTGTAGAAAAAATGAATTCTTAATAATGCGTTCGGAAAAAATAATTGCAAATGATTCTACTAGTAACAACCTAGCAAAAACATTTTAGTTAAATATTTCCCAAAAACAAATGCTTGCCTGTTTTAAAAGTAAATTATTCGGTATTTTTTAAAAGTACACTATTATTAAAATATTATGATAAAGTTTAGCTTATTTTTTTGGGTTTTACTTTGGTTTAGGAAAATAAAGTTTACTGTGCAATGGTGGGGTTTTGAAGACTCCCAAAAGTCCGTTGTTGGATTATTTTACTCACAACTCTATACTTAAATGTAATTGCATAAAATATCACACATGAAAAATCAAACAATTGTATGTGTTTGGGTTTTAAAAGCACATTTTGTTTGTCGTGTG
>JASAMX010009418.1:0-14977 GCA_030248175.1 Microlaimidae sp. YZB2_3 | reverse complement strand
CATAAAATTTTATTTTAGATTTTATTAGTAGCCAAAACTAAAATAAACTTATTGTTTATTAATGATAATGTAACGACTATTACTTATAAAATTTTTCACAATGCTTTGTGTACTTTTGTAGAAAATTTTTTCAAGGACAAGGATAAAGGAAAAGCTGCCCAGAACATTTACGTCTGCTAATATTAGAATTTCTAATATTGGAATTTTGTTCGGATATTACAGTTTAAAAGGAACTTGGAGCATTTTTTAAGTATAATTTTTAAAAACCCATTGCTTCAGTATCTATTTTTGTAAAATTTTCTATATAATTAAAACTTATTTTTAATAAAATTTAATAATATAGCTATTTGGAAATTAAAGCCGTTTCTTTTAAATTAACCCGTTCCCGTGAAGGCCTTTTCCTCCGTTACAACCGTGAAACCTTCGTACGACAAAGGTAAAACCTTCGTCTCACGGTGGTGGAATATTTTCGTATGACAAATGTCGTACGTAAACCTTACCGCGGTAGTCTTTTCGAATGACCTAGGTCGTACTTAGGTCCTACATAATTTTAGGGCGTAATTAGTGCACAGTAATCAAGCAAACTGAATTTGGTAAAGCTGTACGGTAGCAATATGCAAATTTTTGCAACATGAAACATCCTACGTAATACACTGTATCCGTGACAAAAATCTGCATATTGCACCGTACCGCTTTAACCATTTCAATTTGCTCGCTCACTAGGCACTACTCGCCCAAAAAATTATGTATAACGGAAGTACCACATAGGTCACACGAAGGTTTCACGGTTGTAACCGAGGAAAAGGCAATTACGGGAACGGTTTAAATCATTTTATTATTTTATTTGCTAATTTTAGCGTTAAAAATCATTTGTTTTGGTTAACCGAAGCAAATACATTAAAACTTAAACATGTTGTTATAAAATTAATAGAAAAACCTTAAACAGAGGATCTATTTTTCATAAACGCCCAACTTAGCCGGTAGTTAACATGCCGTTATGGGCCGGGACTGGCTTCTGTTTATTTTTATATCAGAAAACGAGAAGTTTACCCTCCATCTGCTTTGAATACAAAGTTTTGTTGCCCCACATTATTTTATTTTTACTATCGTTTCTTATCTGCTTCAACATTCAACCGTCAAAAGGTACATTTCAAAGGCTTAATACTGTTTTAAGTCCATTTCTAAAACCACCCTCCCTATATATTTAACTCTCCCAAAGTGTTTAAAATAGTTTAAAAATCAAAGTCTAATAAAAAATCAGAATCACTAACAAAATGCTCTAATTCCCTTTTAGAAAAAACTGTTTACTTGATGGTCGCATCAAGAAGCTCAGGATTGCCGAAATTTTATTGTCATTGTTTAAACGATTCACGAATGTAATGTGCATATACGCGAAGTATACAATTGGATCACCATGCAGTTTACATTATGCTTTATTTATATTATTTATAGACTTTAGTTACTTTAGTATTATTACACAATTCATACGTAAAATGTAAATTATAAATAATTTGAATGGTACCATGTACTATCTTTTTGAAAAAACAAACAATATCTTGTGATTTATATCTCAATTCTTAATTAAATAAATCAATATCTTTATCAATTTTTTTTTATTTTTTGCAAAAAAATATGTTTGTTTCTAAAACACAAAATTTTTTTTTTAAATTCATACCTATTGTTGAATTATATCTGGCTGACGCTCAAAATTAGAACTAGCCTTGAAAAATGCTCTAAGAATAGAGCAGGAAAAAGGGGCGATTTTTCCCCGGGCGTATGTTTAGACAGAAAAGATGTAAACTAGTCTGAGATTGACATTATGTGGACTAAAGGAAATTTGCATTTGGTTTGGCCAGCTGCTCACTAAATAAAAGTTTCTACGATATGATAATGATTTGTTTATACATTGATCTAATCACACAGCACTGTTGCATTTTAGTTTGATGAAATGTCAATTGAAAAAATCATACTCACAGCAATCCTTTGACAAGCGCGAAATCGCCACTTTTTCAATTAGAAGGTTATACTTTATGTGTAAGAAACAACTATAAATTTGAAAAAGTGGCGATTTCGCGCTTGTCAAAGATTGCTGTGATATGATTTTTCAATTGACATTTCATCAAAACTAAAAAAATGCAACAGTGCTGTGTGATTAGATCAATGTATAAACAAATCATTATCATATCTTAGAAATTTTTATTTAGTGAGCAGCTCGCCAAACCAAAAGCAAATTTCCTATAGTCCAGATAATGTCAATCTCAGATTAGTTACATCTTTTCTGTCTAAACATACGCCCGGGGGAAAAATCGCCCCTTTTTCCCTGCTCTATTCTTAGAGCATTTTTCAAGACTATTCTACCACTTTTTTTGAATTAAATTAAAAAATAGCCTAGTAAACTATAGTTTTAGCTGCGCAATGACATATGTTTATAATCATTCCGTTGCCGAGGTAAAATAAAAAATAATAAGAAGAAGAAAGATGAATTTCATCCACAAAATTAACCCACGTTGTTTAATTATAGTTAGTGCGGTGCAGTTGCGCTCCAACATAAGTTTACCTACGTTATCTAAATATAGTTGGCTAGATGCCGTGCGACAATATTTGCAATTATAATTTTTAAAGTAAAAATAATAATAATAATAATAAGATGATGAACATGAATAACAAAATTTACTCACGTTCTCTAAGTATAGTTGGCGCGGTGCCGTGGGTTAAATTGCAGTTGGCACCCCGCACCACCGATGATTACCGGCGTGGCGCTCCCGCGCCACCGACGCTTATTATTATTTTTAATAAATAAAACTTTGAATTAATTTTGTCATCAGTAATGCAAGAATTAAAAAAGTACTCTGTTGTTTTTGCTGTTTTCCGCGCGGTTGAAACAGATGGCGCTGGAACTGGTGCCGTTTCTGCCGCCAATTAAAACCGGTCTGCTATTTTTGTGCGGTTTTTATGAGGGGATGTTGGTTGTCTGCACTGTACATCTTATTGGTGCCAAAAGGCTGTTGTTGTGCGGTTGGGAGTTTTTATTTGTCTATTTTTCAATTTTTTTATTTTGATCAATAAATCGATAACAAGGACCTAAATGAAAAAAGTGCTTCCTAAGAGTTGCGTAATTCCTTCTTCTTTCTAATGAGCCCATGTTTATTTTTGATCAATCAGTAACGAATGAGGAATATCGTTTTTAAGAATGGAGCGTTGGGAATAATAATAATAAGAAGAAAGAAGAAGAAGAAAAAGAAGAAGGAAAAGGTTCTGAATTTCAAAATTTACCCACGTTCTCTAATTATGGTTGGCGCGGCGCCACGGGTCAAAATCGCCCCGTGGCGCTCCCGCGCCACCCATGATGCAGACATGAGGGGATCAATTAAAATTGTGCGGTAATGACCTTTTTTTTATAAAACAAATAAGAACGCAGAATTTTTTTTATTCCACTTTTTCACAAAATACACATAAATGAACCAACTTTAACCCTTAAAAAATTTCCATTTAGGTTCCAAATTAAGTAATTTGACAAATAATTATTAAAATACAGTTTTTAATCTTAGTTATTAACCGATTTGGTGAAAAACTTTTGAATGTTTTTGTTGTTAAAAGTCGATTGAATACTGGATATCACGCTCAGCTAGATTTTATTTGCCTATAATTAAAAATTAAATTTAAAAATGCCTTTTGAAGAGCTATCACTTAAAGATAATCGTTTGTTAAAGGTGCAGTATACTAAATCGATGGTGTATTTTTAATTGTTGTTTAAATTAATACTAATCGATGTATCAGTCACACTTAGAAAAAAATTGTATTGCACCAAAAAACAATTCTCAATGGTTAACATGTTATTAACAAAATACCGGTTGGTTATTTCCATTATGGTTTTATACACCGATTTTCAAAATAAAACATTTCTACTAAACAAATAGTAACAAAACTTTACAGAATTCATGCTAAGGTATCAAAAAGGTTAAATTTTAGATTTGGTTCAATTACGAAAAGTATTAGATAACTAATGCCATTTTAAAAATATCATACTCCAAAAATAATGTTTGATGTTTGGTTTATCATTGTTAAAAGATTTTTATAATTATAAAATATAAAATTTAAAAAACCGAAATGTTTATTTTATAGGCAGTTCACTTTTTAAAAGTAAAATTTTCAATAGCTAACAAATACTCCAGAATAACAGCAAACATTATTTTTGGAGTATGATATTTTTAAAATGGCATTAGTTATCTAATAAGTAATTGGACCCGGAATAAAAAAGTTAACCTTTTTGATACCTTAGCATGAATTCTGTAAAGTTTTGCTACTATTTGTTAGTTGGAGTGTTTTTTTATTTTGAAAAATAGTATTACTAAAACCATAATGAACCAACCGTATTTTGTTAATAACATGTTAACCATTGAGAATTGTTTTTTGGTGCAATACAGATTTCTTTTAAGTGTGACTTGATACATCGATTAGTATTAATTAAACAACAATAAAATACACCATGATTTAGTATACTGCACCTTTAAAGTAAACTTAAGGATTTTTGTTTTTTATGTCAAAACTTATTTCAACCCACAATTTATTCATTGACTGCTCTCAAAGAAGAAGCTTATATTATCAAAAATATAATATAATAAAAGAAAAATGAGACACTTAGAACAGATTGCTTTAAAACAAAAGTCCCCTTTAAATCGGACCTTTCGATTTTTGGTCATATTAAAATGGGATCCAATATAAATCCAGGTCCCATTTAAATCCAGGTCCCATTTAAAAAGGTCCCATTTAAACGGGACCTGTTTTTTCAAGCAGTTTGTTCTAAGTGTCTCATTTTTCCTTTATTATATATTTTTGATATTACTGCAAAATATAAAAAATAAAAGCACGAAAATTTTTATGTTATATATTAGTTGTCCCATTTTTGATATGGGCCTGCCTAGCAGAACAAAATTAAGTTTCGGCAGTCTCGCCACGAAATGAAAATTCTTCTCAACTTGATTGCACTTATTCATTTTTTAGGACTTAAAATAACAATACATCTAATTACAAATTTTAAGCAGCTTAAAAATATTAAAAAATAAAGCATTACAAAAAGTTTTTTCTGGACCGAAAAAAATTATATATAAAAAGCCTAAGCTACACAAAATAAATTTAAAACGATGATCAAAAACTTAAAAAAATACCTGATATTGTTTTTAATACGGTTGTTAAATCAGTTTCTAAGAAATTTAAGTAAAAGTGTCCTAACAAATTTTGATTTTGTAGCGAGACTGCGGACTGCTCATAATTTTGTTATATTATAAGTGTGTAAGTCTACAAAAAATGGTATAGCTTGTACACTGTTTCCAAAAGATGTATTAAATATTTTGCACGTTGATTCGCAATTCTAAGGATCGACCACAAATCTTCCTCAAAGGAACGAATAGTGGAGTCTCAGTATAGAGCTACTTGTCAATGCAATCCACCTTTTAACAGATTTGTGGCCATATCAACTGACCAGAGTAAGCTTAATTAAATACATCTTTTCACAAATCAAATTTTTATATCGCCCTGAACAAATCACTAATATATAAAACTAGGGCGAGCACGCTAAAATTTAGAAAAATTGTAATTTTTTTCTAAGAAGCTCAAATATTAAATTTGAAGTATGTAGATTTTAAATTAAAGAATTAGTTAATTTTTGAAAATGTTTTTTATGGTTATTATTGTTTAGTATATTTTGTTAATTATTTTTCCTTAAACGTTTTAAAAATTGTATTGATCGCTTATAAAAACTAGCCTTGAAAAATGCTTCAAAATTGTAATAAAAAAATATATAAAGTAGGAGACAGAAAATATGCGGAGTAGTTAAATGGTCCTAGTTTCCTTGGTCTCTAAAGAGCGGTTCACCAACGCCATGTTAACTATCGGCCAAGTTATTCTATTCTATTATATTCTATTCTAAGTTAGCCGATTTTTGAAAACAGTTTTTATTGGTTAAATTTGCTTTCTTTCTACTAGAAAATCTCACAAATATTTATGGTTTAAATTAAAAAATGTTATTTTAACAATATGATGGAGATTTACTTTAAAAGGAAGCTGATAACGAACTAAATGAATATTAAAACCACTTAGTTCATTACATTAGTTTATAATATTTTTTAATTTCAGCTTGGAAAATTCATTTACTTGGTTTGACTCTAACAAATACATTAAAACTAAAAAATAATACTATAAAATTATTAGAAAAATGTTATAAATAAGCGTTTTTAAATAAACTGGCCATATTTCGGTAGTTAAAAAACCATCAGTCGACTGGCTTCAGTTGACCATTCCAGCCCGGCCTAAATTTTCTCGGCTACAAGCTCCTCCATTAAAAAAAATTAAACAAGGCTGCTATACCTAATAGTTTCAAAGTCGTAAGTTCAAGAATTTTTATTTAAAAATCTGATTTTATAATCCAAAAACGCCATAACTATTTTTTATAATTTAGCTAAATATGATATTAAATCGTCACTTAAATTGCAAATTATGCCCGATGATGATGAAGAAAAAGACGATGTGGCCGTTTGTCTAGCCCCAATATTCGGCAATATTACACAGTGGCTTATGCTTTTGCAATTTGTGGAATGGCATCGTCTACTTGGTGTTTCAAAAATTATTGTTTATTTCCTGGAATCACAAGATCAACTGGCTCTTACACTGTTGGACTTTTATAAGAACTCCAGCGATGAGTTTTTAGACGTTGTTAACTTGCCGAAATCTGACAGCTGCTTAAAACAGCATGCTTGCAGGTATATCTAAAGGCTGGTTCATACTTATGACAAAACGTCCTTTGGACAAAGTCCAAAGGACAATTTTAAAAAAGCCAAAACGTCCTTTGGACTTTTTCCTTTGGACGAAGTATGAATGCTACTTAGAATTTGTCCTTTGGACTTTGTCCAAAGGACAAAATTTAAAGGGAAAAGTCCAAAGGGCGAAAAGTATGAACACGTTGTCCTTTGGACAAAGTCCAAAGGACTTTTGGACTTTGTCCAAAGGACGTTTTGTCATAAGTATGAACCAGCCTTACGACTTTTCGTACAATTTTATAAAGTAAAAATAATTTTAAAATATTTGTTTAATAATATATTAGTCTTTTTCTGTGGATGTAAGGTCTTTATTAAAAACCGAGTATATTCTATTTTAAAAATTAAATATATATTAAATTATTATTAATTAAATATATATTATATAAATTATATTATTTAAATATATATTAAAAACATAATATATTAAAAACTCTAACCAGTTACGGTGTATTTTAGCCATTTTACTGGTTTCGTGCAAAATATAAAAACGTGACGAATAACAAAAAATATACTGGAACCGCATTATATTATTATTTTTGCAAAAAAAACCATAATTTTATCTTTTTACAGTTACAATAGATTAGATAATTTATAGGTATAGATGTTATGAATTGGAACAATTCGCTTACGCCAATTTGCTCCTGGGACAATTCGTTCCCGGGACAATTCGCTCCCGGAAAATTCGTTCCCGGAACAATTCGCTCCTGGACAATTCGCTCCCTGGACAATTCGCTCCCGGGACAATTCGCTCCCTAGGAAAATCAATTGTTGGATAAATTGTAGAAGGGACAATTCGCTCCCTGGACAATTCGCTCTTGGGAGTTTTCGTAAACGCATTTTTTTAAACTTACTTCATTGGGGAACATTCGCTCCCTGGACATCTTACTTCTTAAAAATGCATCGCTCATCTATTTTCTCTCAGGGTTTTTAAAGCGCAACTTGTATAAAGCCTTTTTATGGACAATTTTTTCTGAAAACATTAGCTTCCAGAATAAATTGCAAACAAATTTAGTTAAATAGTTTTCTTTTATTTAACCGGGTAACTAAAAGTTATGTTATTTGTTAATATTAAATAAAGTTAGTCCGCCGTTGCCTCACGCCATAGTGTTTCATACATTTTTGGGTAAACTTTAGGTGAAAATCTTAAAAGTGTTTGTGAAAGTAAAAATAAATTTTTTTAAATTATGTGAAAGAAGTTTTTATGTTTTACATGCTATATGAAATAAATTTTACGAGTGTCTTTAAAAGCAGCTTTGTATTGATTAATACTTTAGTTTTTTATTATTGTTATAATTACTTTTTTTAACTAAATTTTTAAGGTTTTAAATCTCTGGTGTGGAAATAACAATAATTATTATGATCAATAAAGATAATGTGTTTTGTAAATTTCCACCGTGTTATGTGCATGCATCAATTCGCCGCCGGTTCATTCTGACTCTAAAGCGCTTAGTTTGGTTTTTTAATTAAGCTTTAGATTTAGTGATATTGTTACCTTTAATATCATTTAAACTTATTTGAACTTAAAACATGCTTTAAATTATTTTATCCGCATTTTTAGGACTATTTTTTTTATTTTTAAAGGTTTAAAAAATGTTCATAAAAAATTTTTTTTACAAAATATCTTATGGCACTGCTCTTTAATTATTTATGAATTTAGAACAAAAATAAGGTTAAATTCCGAGGGTTACGGAGTTCCGAAAAGCGAAAAGAACCGCTGTTAGAATCTCGGGAGAACATGACTAAAAAAATTAATAGTAGAATAGAAAGAAAACGACAAAAATGAATTTAATTCCTGAAATTTTGAAGTTGAAAAAAATATAAGCCTTTCTGGAACCTGGGGTTTATTTTTTAACGTTTATTAATTTATATCCGTTTGTGAAAAATATCTTTAAAATAAAAAATTCGTCTTTTTGGAAAAGGTTTCATAAAAAACAAATTGCGTTTATAACAACAAAAAGTAAACAAAAGTAGTAGAAATGAGTTTTTTATTAAAAATTGCACTGGCGAGATATCCTGTGGAAGTGACTTGTTTTGGAGGAAAGCTCTGGCAGCCATCTTATTTTTTGCACAAAACAATCCGTGATTGAATATAAATAAATTAAAAAAAGAAATAAATATAAATACAAAGCTGTTTTTAAAGACACTCGTAAAATTTATTTTATATAGCATGTAAAACAAAAACTTCATTCACAAAATTTAAAAAACATTTTTTTAATTTCACAAACACTTTTAAGATTTTCACATAAAGTTTACCCAAAAATGTATGAAACATTATGGCGTGAGGCAACTGCGGACTAACTGTATTTAATATTAACAAATAGCATAACTTTTACTTACCCAGTTAAATAAAAGAGAATGATTAAACTAAATTAATTTACAACTTATTCCGGAAGCTAATTTTTTTGGAAAAAAATTGTCCATAAAAAGGCTTTATACAAGTTGCGCTTGACATAAAGAAAAAATAGATAGATTCATTTTTAAGAAGTAAGATGTCCAGGGAGCGAATGTTCCCAAATGAAGTAAGTTTAAAAAATGCGTTTACAAAAACTCCAAGAGCGAATTTTCCAGGGAGCGAATTGTCCCTTCTACAATTTATCCAACAATTGATTTACCTAGGGAGCGAATTGTCCCAGAGAGCGATATTTCCAGGAGCAAATTGTCCGGGAGTGAATTGTCCCGGGAACGAATTTTCCGGGAACGGATTGTCCCGGGAACGAATTGTCCCAGGAGCAAATTGGCGTAAGCGAATTGTTCCAATTCATAACATCTATACCTATAAATTATCTAATCTATTGTAACTGTAAAAAGATAAAATTATGGTTTTTTTTGCAAAAATAATAATATAATGCGGTTCCAGTATATTTTTTGTTATTCGTCGTACGTTTTTATATTTTGCACGAAACGAGTAAAATGGCTAAAATTCACCGTAACTGGTTAGAGTTTTTAATATATTATGTTTTTAATATATATTTAAATAATATAATTTATATAATATATATTTAATTAATAATAATTTAATATATATTTAATTTTTAAAATAGAATATACTCGGTTTTTAATAAAGACCTTACATCCACAGAAAAAGACTAATATATTATTAAACAAATATTTTAAAATTATTTTTACTTTATAAAATTGTACGAAAAGTCGTAAGGCTGGCTCATTCTTATGACAAAACGTCCTTCGGACAAAGTTCAAAATTCCTTTGGACTTTGTCCAAAGGACAGTTTATTCATACTTTTGTCCTTTGGACTTTTCCCTTTAAATTTTGTCCTTTGGACAAAGTCCAAAGGACAAATTCTAAGTAGCATTCATACTTCGTCCAAAGGAAAAAGTCCAAAGGACGTTTTGGCTTTTCTAAAATTGTCCTTTGGACTTTGTCCAAAGGACGTTTTGTCATAAGTATGAACCAGCCTTTAGATATACCTGCAAGCATGCTGTTTTAAGCAGCTGTCAGATTTCGGCAAGTTAACAACGTCTAAAAACTCATCGCTGGAGTTCTTATAAAAGTCCAACAGTGTAAGAGCCAGTTGATCTTGTGATTCCAGGAAATAAACAATAATTTTTGAAACACCAAGTAGACGATGCCATTCCACAAATTGCAAAAGCATAAGCCACTGTGTAATATTGCCGAATATTGGGGCTAAGATAAACGGCCACACTCTCGTCTTTTTCTTCATCATCATCGGGCATAATTTGCAATTTAAGTGACGATTTAATATCATATTTAGCTAAATTATAAAAAATAGTTATGGCGTTTTTGGATTATAAAATCAGATTTTTTAAATAAAAATTCTTAAACTTTACGACTTTGAAACTATTAGGTATAGCAGCCTTGTTTAATTTTTTTGATGGAGGAGCTTGTAGCCGAGAAACTTTCAGGCCAAGTGGAATTGTCAACTGAAGCCAGTCGACTGATGGTTTTTTAACTACCGAAATATGGCCAGTTTATTTAAAACGCTTATTTATAACATTTTTCTAATAATTTTATAGTAATATTTTTTAGTGTTAATTTATTTGTTAGAGTCAAACCAAGTAAATGAATTTTCCAAGCTGAAATTAAAAAATATTATAAACTAATGTAATGAACTAAGTGGTTTTAATATTCATTTAGTTCGTTATCAGCTTCCTTTTAAAGTAAATCTCCATCATATTGTTAAAATAACATTTTTTAATTTAAACCATAAATATTTGTGAGATTTTCTAGTAGAAAGAAAGCAAATTTAACCAATAAAAACTGTTTTCAAAAATCGGCTAACTTAGAATAGAATATAATAGAATAGAATAACTTGGCCGATAGTTAACATGGCGTTGGTGAACCGCTCTTTAGAGACCAAGGAAACTAGGACCATTTAACTACTCCGCATATTTTCTGTCTCCTACTTTATATATTTTTTTATTACAATTTTGAAGCATTTTTCAAGGCTAGTTTTTATAAGCGATCAATACAATTTTTAAAACGTTTAAGGAAAATAATTAACAAAATATACTAAACAATAATAACCATAAAAAACATTTTCAAAAATTAACTAATTCTTTAATTTAAAATCTACATACTTCAAATTTAATATTTGAGCTTCTTAGAAAAAAATTACAATTTTTCTAAATTTTAGCGTGCTCGCCCTAGTTTTATATATTAGTGATTTGTTCAGGGCGATATAAAAATTTGATTTGTGAAAAGATGTATTTAATTAAGCTTACTCTGGTCAGTTGATATGGCCACAAATCTGTTAAAAGGTGGATTGCATTGACAAGTAGCTCTATACTGAGACTCCACTATTCGTTCCTTTGAGGAAGATTTGTGGTCGATCCTTAGAATTGCGAATCAACGTGCAAAATATTTAATACATCTTTTGGAAACAGTGTACAAGCTATACCATTTTGTAGACTTACACACTTATAATATAACAAAATTATGAGCAGTCCGCAGTCTCGCTACAAAATCAAAATTTGTTAGGACACTTTTACTTAAATTTCTTAGAAACTGATTTAACAACCGTATTAAAAACAATATCAGGTATTTTTTAAGTTTTTGATCATCGTTTTAAATTTATTTTGTGTAGCTTAGGCTTTTTATATATAATTTTTTTCGGTCCAGAAAAAACTTTTTGTAATGCTTTATTTTAATATTTTTAAGCTGCTTAAAATTTGTAATTAGATGTATTGTTATTTTAAGTCCTAAAAAATGAATAAGTGCAATCAAGTTGAGAAGAATTTTCATTTCGTGGCGAGACTGCCGAAACTTAATTTTGTTCTGCTAGGCAGGCCCATATCAAAAATGGGACAACTAATATATAACATAAAAATTTTCGTGCTTTTATTTTTTATATTTTGCAGTAATATCAAAAATATATAATAAAGGAAAAATGAGACACTTAGAACAAACTGCTTGAAAAAACAGGTCCCGTTTAAATGGGACCTTTTTAAATGGGACCTGGATTTAAATGGGACCTGGATTTAAATGGGATCCCATTTTAATGGGACCAAAAATCGAAAGGTCCCATTTAAATGGGACCTTTGTTTTTAAGCAGTTTGTTTTAAGTGTCTCATTTTTCCTTTATTATATTATATTTTTGATAATATAAGCTTCTTCTTTGAGAGCAGTCAATGAATAAATTGTGGGTTGAAATAAGTTTTGACATAAAAAACAAAAATCCTTAAGTTTACTTTAAAGGTGCAGTATACTAAATCATGGTGTATTTTTAATTGTTGTTTAATTAATACTAATCGATGTATCAAGTCACACTTAGAAAAAAATTGTATTGCACCAAAAAACAATTCTCAATGGTTAACATGTTATTAACAAAATACCGGTTGGTTATTTCCATTATGGTTTTATACACCATTTTTCAAAATAAAACATTTCTACTGAACAAATAGTAACAAAACTTTACAGAATTCATGCTAAGGTATCAAAAAGGTTAAATTTTAGATTTGGTTCAATTACGAAAAGTATTAGATAACTAATGCCATTTTAAAAATATCATACTCCAAAAATAATGTTTGATGTTTGGTTTATGGTGTGTTTTAAAAGATTTTTATAATTACAAAATGTAAAACTTAAAGAAGTGAAATGTTTATTTTATAGGCAGTTCACTTTTTTTAAAAGTAAAATTTTCAATAGCTAACAAATACTACCAGAATAACAGCAAACAAAAACACCAAAAAACACACCAACTATAAATCACGAATTAACGTTTTTTAAAAATTACAGTACTCATTAAATACTCTTTTGAATTGAACGAAATTTTTTAACCTAAAGGTTTTTGGTACCCAAGCATGATTTCTATAAGTTTTATTAATATCCGTCCAATAAAAAAGTTTTCTTTTAAAAAATGGTGTATAAAAAAACATTGGAAATAACCAAGTAGTATTCTTGTAATAACTCTTTAACCGTTGGGCATTAATTTTTGGTGAAATACAATTTTTTTCTCAGTCTGACCTAATACATCGATTAATATTAATTACAACGCAAAATAAAATACATAATGAATTAGTATACTGCACCTTTAACAAACAATTTGTTAAGTGATAGCTCTCAAAAAGGCATTTTTAAATTTAATTTTTAATTATAGGCAAATAAAATCTAGCTGAGCGTGATATTTACAGTATTGAATCGACTTTTAACAACAAAAACATTCAAAAGTTTTTCACCAAATCGGTTAATAACTAAGATTAAAAACTGTATTTTAATAATTATTTGTCAAATTACTTAATTTGGAACCTAAATGGAAATTTTTTAAGGGTTAAAGTTGGTTCATTTATGTGTATTTTGTGAAAAAGTGGAATAAAAAAAATTCTGCGTTCTTATTTGTTTTATAAAAAAAAGGTCATTACCGCACAATTTTAATTGATCCCCTCATGTCTGCATCATGGGTGGCGCGGGAGCGCCACGGGGCGATTTTGACCCGTGGCGCCGCGCCAACCATAATTAGAGAACGTGGGTAAACTTTGAAATTCAGAACCTTCTTCTTCTTCTTCTTATTATTATTATTCCAACGCTCCATTCTTAAAAACGATATTCCTCATTCGTTACTGATTGATCAAAAATAAACATGGGCTCATTAGAAAGAAGAAGGAATTACGCAACTTTCTTAGGAAGCACTTTTTTCATTTAGGTCCTTGTTATCGATTTATTGATCAACAAAAAGAGAATATTTTTAAAAATGGAGCGTTGGAATAATAATAATAAGAAGAAGAAGAAGAAGGATCTGACAAATAAAAGTTTACCCATGTTCTTGAGCAGGGGTCGGCGCGGCGCCACTGGTCAAAGTCCCTGTGGTGCTTCCCGCGCCACCCATGATGCAGACATGAGGGGATCAATTAAAACTGTACAATAATAACCTTTTTTTTAAATAAAACAAATAAGAACGCAGAATTTTTTTTTAATTCCACTTTTTCACAAAATACACATAAATCAACCAACTTTAGCCCTTAGAAATTTGCATTTAGCTTTCAAATTATTTATTTGATAAATAATTATTAAAATACAGTTTTTAATCTTTGTTATTAACCCGTTTTGGTGAAAAATTTTGAATGTTTTTGTTGTTAAAAGTCGATTCAATACTGTAAATATCACGGTCAGCTAGATTTTATTTGCCTATAATTAAAAATTAAATTTAAAAATGCCTTTTTGAGAGCTAATATCACTTAACAAATTGTTTGTTAAAGGTGCAGTATACTAATTCATTATGTATTTTATTTTGCGTTGTAATTAATATTAATCGATGTATTATAGGTTATGACTGAGAAAAATTGTATTTCACCAAAAATTAATGCCCAACGGTTAAAGAGTTATTACAAGAATACTACTTGGTTATTTCCACTGTTTTTTTATACACCATTTTTTAAAAGAAAACTTTTTTATTGGACGGATATTAATAAAACTTATAGAAATCATGCTGGGGTACCAAAAACCTTTAGGTTAAAAATTTTGTTCAATTCAAAAGAGTATTTTATGAGTACTGGTAATTTTTTAAAAAACGTTAATTCGTGATTTATAGTTGGTGTGCTTTTTGGTGTTTTTGTTTGCTGTTATTCTGGTAGTATTTGTTAGCTATTGAAAATTTTACTTTTAAAAAAAGTGAACTGCCTATAAAATAAACATTTCACTTCTTTAAGTTTTACATTTTGTAATTATAGCAATACGTAACTGAACGAAGTAC
>JASAMX010009417.1:0-12600 GCA_030248175.1 Microlaimidae sp. YZB2_3 | reverse complement strand
GCAAAATGGTGTTAATTTGGTGTTTGTTGTTATATTCAATGAAGTGTTCAATATTTGTAGCATGTAGTACCTTTTTAAACAAAATAATCTATTTTATTCAATTAAAAAGTTATACTTGGTAGCGTACTATTAACCAACTAGATAGCTTTAATTTATTGCATTATAAAACACTTGCTCCGAAATCTATCTTTGCCACAGGTCTCCCCATTGTACACACAAGAAACCATAAAATCATTAATATCTAATAATGCTCGAGAATATTTGTTTTTCCAGTTCGTTGTTCTATAATATATTTAGTATATGTAATATATACCTATAACTTAAAATAAAAATTTTTAAAGGTGCAGTGCCCAGTCAACCTTTTTGTATTTGATTTTGAATTATTTTTGTCAAAGTCTTAGCCCTGCCCCCAATAGCCCACAACAATTTTTTTCAAAATATCTCCAGTTGTTCAGGATTTATGACCCTTCAAAAATGGTGTTTTTCGACATTTGCTTCCTAGGGTGGATGAAGCCCAAGGAGCCTGGAGCTTGCACCTGGAGCCATAAACACAGAACTTAAAATCGTAAGTGGGAAACTTAAAGCCATTATCTGGGAACTTGAACCAAAGTTAAAATCGCTAAAACGTTTACCTAAGCAAGGCCTAAGTCTAAGCCTAAACCAAGTTTTTCTTAACGGCATTAAGTTCTCACAGCTCATAGTACCAAATTACCAAAAATTTGGTAATTTTTCTTAAATTACCAACACTTTGGTAGTTTAAAAATTATATTTCACATTTTTATTTGTATTTTGTATTTTGAATAATTATCAAGTAAAAAAATAACAAATTTCAAATTATACCACTGTGTTTCTTATTAAAATAAAAACAAAAAAGATTTAAAAAAGTGTTTTTTGTTTTGAAAAAATAAAAAAAGTGGTTTTAAATAACTAAAACTGTCATTGCTACCGTGGTAAGGTAATTGTCATGCTATGACTTCTTAGGATAGCGCTTTACTGTGGGGAGGGGTCTGGGCCTTGCCGTACGCGACCATACTGAAGCAGATATATCTGGCTTACTTATAGTACAAAAAAAATTTACCTCATCAAATAAGCTAAATCATCCAACCACTTGCTTTGCATATGCAATTCATTTAGTTCAATTCTGATTGGAGTTTTTTTGACTTCCGATACTGACCCCGCAGTTGTGTTGACAGCGGTATCGTTGGTTCCCGTTAAAAAATCTTCTGTATTCTTAAAAAGTAGACATTTTTCAATAGCTATAATTTTGTTAACCCGGTAAAGACAGGGTGCTTCAATTGGAAAACCATATTTTTATCTAACTCTCACCTGCCTCCATCGAAAATTTTTGCTGCCTTCCACCTACCTCAGACCTGCCGACTATACCTGCCCTTATTCTAAATTTATCTGCCTGCACCCAGCATGCTACCTGCCTCTGAAGTAGTTTAAGCTACCTCATACCTGCTTCCTAATCCATATAGTCTTCAAAATAGAAGGCAGGGACATCTGCATCCACCCTACCTCCCACCTACCTCCAAGGTAATTTTACCTGCTCCAGTTTTTCTGAGCCGGTTTGGAAGTCGTCCTTACCAGGGTAGGGCAAAATAAGCTTAAAACACGTTTTTTTATTTTTGTTTATATATTTTATAGGCATATGTTTTATTAATTTCTTTTAAAATTATACATTTTTATTTATACCGTCATTTTGATTTATTTATAACGTCATTTTGATTTATTTATAATGTCATTTTGATTTATTTATAACGTCATTTTGATTTATTTATAAGGTCATTTTGATTTATTTATACCGTCATTTTTATTTATTTATAACGGCATTTTGATTTGTTCATAACGTCATTTTGATTTATTTATAACGTCATTTTGATTTATTTATAGGGTAATTTTGATTTATTTATAACGTTAATTTTATTTATTTATGACATCATTTTGATTTATTTATAACGTCATTTTGATTTATTTATAACGTCATTTTGATTTATTTATAACGTCATTTGATTTATTTATAACTTCAATTTTATTTATTTATAACGTCATTTTGATTTATTTACAGTAGGTGGTAAGAAACTTCTTGACGAGGTTTGTATCTTTCAGGAAACGTTAAAAGTAAATTTATTTATTCTTGAACAAAGTCAATTATTAAGCAAAAAGTTGAAAAAAAACATATTTAAATAAAACTTCAGTGCAATGGGTTTTAACTTGATCCCTGGTTGGTGGTCTAAGTATTATTACACTATGATACACATATGACCAATTAAAAATTTAAACAAAATTCACTAGGTTAAAAAAATTTACCAACGACAGACCTAATGTGCAATTTGTTTTGTTGTTTTGTGTTTTTTTTTGTATTTGTATTATTATAAAACAAAATAAAATTTAAAAAAATTCACAAACCTGATCCACACCTGACACCTTGACTTGACCGCTATCAGCAATTGAAACAACATTTTTGGAGCACACTTCTGACTCATTTTTGCACTGTAGACTTAAACCTTAAATAAAATAATTTGTATACTTTTTCAGGAATATACATTCCAAAAAGATTTATTTCAAGAGTTCAAGAGTTAATTTCAAGAAGTTTACTAATTAAATGTTACATATAGGTTACTTTAAAAGATCAAAGTCACAAAATGTCCCAGCTATTTTACACTTACTCTTACAACATGTGTCATCTACTGTTTTGGTAGTAAATAGGGTTATTTTCTTACAAATTGATTTAATTTGTTTTTCAAGTACAAAATTACACAATCAACTATGAAAATTTATACTGTAATTTAATGGAAAAATTAACTTAGGGCTTACTAACTGACTCACTCAGTTTCAATTTATATTTATGTTTTGTTTCAAATTTAAAATAATGAAACCATCATAAAATGGTGGTAGATTTGCGATGTCAAAAAGTTCGCATACCGAGGTAAAGGTCGCTGGCTCAAACTCAGCTTCAAGCCCCAATATTCCTATTAGTTTATAAAATTGGATCTTGAATCGAAGTCTACAGTAATATCAAAAATATATAATATAATATATTACATAACATATATTTTAGTATGCTTTTTCTAATGTTTTCTTTATAATGTACCGCATAAACACATACTAACATCAATAGCAAGCATAATAAAATTCTGTAATTTAAATTTACCATCGCAGACCAAAGTATTGTCATTTCTGCAAAATCGTTTAAAATCTT
Source organism: Microlaimidae sp. YZB2_3 (assembly GCA_030248175.1). Taxonomy (NCBI): domain Eukaryota; kingdom Metazoa; phylum Nematoda; class Chromadorea; order Desmodorida; family Microlaimidae; species Microlaimidae sp. YZB2_3. The sequence continues at coordinate 9,398 of JASAMX010009417.1, read as the reverse complement.
TTAACAGAATTCCATCGTCTGTAAAGGCACCCATTTCATTCAATTGTTTGATTTTCTGTTGATATTTATATATAGATGATTTCTAAAAAGTAATGACATACTATTGTACTACCAAGATCAAAACAACATAGGTGTTTAATTGACTTGCATTTAAAAACAAATACATTTATTCAATCGAATTAAAAATAAATAAGAGAGAGAGAAGAGAGAGAGAGAGAGAGAGAGAGAGAGAGAGAGAGAGAGAGAGAGAGAGAGAGAGAGAGAGAGAGAGAGAGAGAGAGAGAGAGAGAGAGAGAGAGAGAGAGAGAGAGAGAGAGAGAAAGAGAGAGAGAGAGAAAGAGAGAAAGAGAGAAAGAGAGAAAGAGAGAAAGAGAAAGAGAGAGAGAGAGAGAGAGAGAGAGAGAGAGAGAGAGAGAGAGAGAGAGAGAGAGAGAGAGAGAGAGAGAGAGAGAGAGAGAGAGAGAGAGAGAGAGAGAGAGAGAGAGAGAGAGAGAGAGAGAGAGAGAGAGAGACAGAGAGAGAGAGAGAGAGAGAGAGAGAGAGAGAGAGAAAAAGAGAGAGAGAGAAAAAGCAATTGACAACTGGAAAATGACGTAAATTGAACTATCTACGCTGTTGCCAGTATAAACAATACTTCGTTATTCACAACTAAGACAATCATTAGTAGAATAAGGACCCAAAAATGATTACCATGTTTTTAAGCTTTAAAGCTGATAACATGTACGAAATATTACGTAAAACGATTTTTACTTTGACTGCAATTTTTCATTTTGGTAATTGTAAGCATACCTTGGGCAATTTGTGCAAATCGAACGGGTTTTGAGAGCATAACGTAACCATGGGGAATTCCATCGTTTTAAATTTTAAGACGGTATTTACCGTTGTTGGATACGTGTAATAATCTTGAAAAAGTGTGTACAGCATTGATATCATGAATCCTGAGCACACCAGAAATACCTAAAACCTTGACTTTAATATATATCTCGCAAATTTTTCAACAGCTCAATAAAGTGCTCTACAAATGGTTCTCATACTCTACAAACGTTTACTATAAACCCAGCTATAGTAAATTTTAACAGTGATTATAAAAATATATCAATATGCATATTTGGGTTTGTTTACTAGAATAAACTTATTGATTTGATTTGAATTGAAAGTAGCAATCCAATAAACAAAGATTTACTGCCCTAGTCTAAGTCATGATTTCCCAGAAGTATTTGGTAACTCTAATAGGTTTCTATTAATGTCCTGTTCGGTCTTTCTGCTTTTTTTGTAAATTTTAGAAAGTTAAACAGCAAAAAAGGGGAATAATTGGTCAACAAAATCGTTTTAAAGTTACACTTTGTGGTAATTTGCATTCTAAATTTTGAAATAATTTGCATCTAATCAAATTTTTACGCGTGTTTTATATGTTTGGGCATATTCCATATTATCCTACCCTCCAAGAAGGTCCAAACCTTGACCCAAATATTTTTTGAGGGATTTTTTTTCAAAAAAATTCAAATACTTAATCGCTACAACTCGAAATCAACGGTTTAAGTTGGTTAACAATTATTACTAAATTTGCTTAGCTTACTATTAAAATTTAGGATGCGAACTTAATTTAATCCTTAAAAATCCACAAATTTAGCACTTTTGACTCTTTTACTAAAAGGTTTTATTGATGTTTTGAGTTTTTTAAAAAAGTTTTAAATAATTTTGTTTGCAATTAGGCATAAAATTAGAAAAAGGTACTGTTTTACAGGTATTAAACGTCAAAAATCTATATTTTTAAATTTTTAGCTTGAAATACTGTAGTGTATAATGTTGTAAAAAGTTACTTTTACTTTTACTTAAAATAATAAAAGTAACGGATTTTGGATTACTTTTACTTTTACTTTTACTCAACTTTTAAAATTTCAATTACTTTTACTTTTACTCTTACTCGACTTTTGAAATTTCAAATACTTTTACTTTTACTCTTACTCGGATTTTTCACTGCAAATACTTAAATTAATTTAAGTAAAATTTAAGTAATTTCAATGGGTAGATTCCCTATGGGCTTATTGTAAAGTGAATGACAGAAGATAATTTTTTAAGCCGCTAACACGCTAAAACCATTTATTTTGACTAAAAACGTTATTAAAATGAAAATTTATACATAAAATAAGCAAAAAAACTTCAGAACGGAGCTATGGAGCTCTAAAAACCAGTGTTTTGCTCCGTTTCAAAATTACTTTTATTATACTTTTACTCTTACTTTTACTTAAAAAATTGGTCTTACCTTACTTTTACTTTACTTAAGTAAAATGTTGACTATTACTTTTACTTTACTTAAATTAAAAAATCACAAATTACTTTTACTCTTACTTTACTTAAATTAAAATTTTTCAAATTACTTTTACTTTTATACTTAAAATAATCCAAAATCAATACTTTTTACAACACTAGTAGGTAGATTAAAAAACATCATACCAGGGCCCAGAAAACTCTTGCCCATATTTTTCTCTCACTGTCAGCAATGGACGCTATTCCATGAGCTCCGGTTTCTTTTCCATATTCGATTAAAATGTTTCCGAATCCGATCATTATCTTTAATGTAAAAACAAGTTAACCTAATTTAAACATTTTAAAACAAACTGCTGTAAAAGCACGTGAATTTATTGGTAAAGAAAAATGCACATAAACAGACTATTTACAAAAATTATACCATAAAAAAATAATCTTTTCCAGGAAGGTAGCTTATGGTATTCTGATTATTATTGTATTGTTCCAAAGGTTCGTGATATAATGAAAAAAGTTTTCGTAAACCTTTTACATTTATTTACCAAAATAATGGTGTCGTGACGTGTGAGTCACGATACTCACGGCACTAAAAAAATACATTCCGCATAGTATCTTCGAAAGGAATATTTTTGAAAACGTTTTTTAATTTACCAAAAGAAAACTTTATTTTCCTAAGCGAAACCGTTAAATCAATCTAAAAAGCATAAAAACCCTTTAAGAAAACCTAAAAAGTTTTCAAAAATGCCAAATAATTTGTTGCCAAAAAGGATATTTTTTCCGAAGATATTTTGGGGAAGGTATTTCTTTCAAACACTTAGGTACATACCAACCGCAATATTTAAAATTACGTTTTACTTAATTAATTTTCACTGAGAGATTGGTTAACTTAAAGTAAAATTATATATTATTTTACAAAATATAAGTAAATTCATAGCATTTATAGCATATAACTTATTCTGTTATATGTTAGCAGCAGTTTATTATTGCTTTAAAACAAAATTAAAGTATTAATTACTCAATTCAAAAAGCTTTAGCTTGTTTGAAGGGGATAAATAGAATTTCGAAATTTCTAATCGAAACAAAAATTTAAGTTTAAAGAGTACAAAAAAATGAATAAACATTTTTTTTAAAATTATCTTTATCTTAAGATGGTAAAACTTTTATAATCATTTGTCTATTTTATTTTTGTTTAATTTAATTAGTTTGTACGGTTTTTAATGCATTTAAAATATTGTTTTTTATATAGTTGCAACAGTTGCATTGCAAACGCATTCTTTTGGGAAAGTGGTGTCATAACCTTTCTCATTCCTGGGACCGTCGTGTCGTACCTTTCGCCTCCAGGAACCGTCGTGTCGCGGGACCGTCATGTCTCGGGACCGTCGTATCGCGCTCCCATTTCTACCGCCCAAATAGCCGCTTGGCTCTCTTAGTGCTGGCACAATGGCCACGGCCGGCTGAATGGGCGCACAGCAAAGCAAACCGATAAACTCTACTGAGTTTGTGCTAATTGTTTCTTTTTTGACGTAAAAAATAGTTGGTTTGTTTAATTACCAAACGTTATCTCATGTTCTCGTTTCAATTACTGATTATGGTTGAAAATAATAAGTTTTTTATAAACTGCTTCAAGACTATTGATTTAAACGGGTAGAAATCCTGTTCTGTTTAATTACACGAAAACTTTATTACTAAATTATTATTTGTTCCACGCATTGGCAACCGACCTCTTGGTCTTGACAAAGCGCTTCCACGAGATTTTTTCTTAATTTTATATTCAAGAGAAAAAAACTTCTAAATATTAAATATGGTCATACAAAAAATTGAGGAACAAAAGCTCTAAACAATTGTTTGGTCTTTTTACGATGTTATATTAATAAATGCCTAAATACACGCACGTTGTATTGGTTATTAGTTTAATTCGTTTATTAAAATAAATTACTAATTAATTAATATTATTATTTAATTCGTTTAATTATTCACTTTCATATTTAATTGAGACAAACAAGCAGGGCATATCGCTCGAATGCCATTTAACCATTTAACTGCCCACTAAATTACCCAATAAATTAATTAACCAAAGACTAACAGCAATTAGAACATATGTATTTAAACATTGATTAAAGTACTATTAATTAGCCATATTTCGTGATTTTTATATTTAATACGAGTTAATATGATTTTTTTAATAATTTTTAAAATCAAAAAATTAAAAAAATCAATTCTAATATCTAAATGGTCAACTATTAGTGTGTATTTAAACCTGATATATTAGTTTTACTTTTCAAATCAAAAAATCTATGAGATTTTGAGTGAAAAAAAAAAAATTTGGCCAATGACAATTGTCTTTCAACAACCGACTAACTTAGCCGATAGTTAAAATTTCATTAGGAAAACCAGCCTCATAAAAAATTTATTATTGTTTTTTAGAATCCCAATATTTTATACAAAAAGTGCCAAAAAAACAGTGGGGTAAAAAATTTCAGTTAATCTGCAAACGCCATAAGTCTGTTCTATCGTCTTTAATTCATTTTAATGTGTCAATTAACAGTCGCTGATATACAAACGTTCTGTGTTTTTTTAATTTAAACATTTTTAATTTGATTTAAAGTATGTTCACGAAAAGTAGCAAAAATAATCTAATAAATCGGATCTGATAAGAAAATTTTAACAATGCACCTTTTGATAATTCATTTGTTGGTAATACTGCTGTTTCGAAGCAGTGAATCTTTTATTCATAAATAAATAAATGTATTCTACAATTTAATCAGAAACTTTAAGTGCGTTTCGTTCGTGGCAACCTTGAATCGGGTAGTTTTATAATTTATACGCTAATTTGCTTAATTAAGCAATTTTTCTTCTATTAGAATATTAAATTATTAAATAAGCAAGGTTTATCTTTGCTCGTAAAATTGTCAATTAGCAAGTAAAACAATTTTATTATGTTGGAATAAAATCGAATAAAATAAATAAAATAAAAACTGGAACTGAAAAAAAATCGTCGTCACCAATAAACCACAGTGATTATAAAATACTTGTGAATGTGACTCATTCAGGAATTAAATAGGTGCAGCTTTAAATTTAAAATGAGTCACAGTCACCTATCTTTTATAGGAATAGTGGCTCATTTTGCCGTAATAACGACGAAATATTTGTTGCGATTGCAAGCTATATAAAAGCATGCTGGTTGTTTATTAGCACAAACAAAAGAAATATTTCATAACAAGTTAACCTGTCAATATTCTGGCAGCTTTATTATGTATTATTTAAGGTTTTTAAAATAATTATATGGTTAGCTTAATTAAATATACTATACGCTGTGTACAAATATTTGCAAAAATGCAGTTTTATTTTTTTATCTATTAAAATTGTATCACAACGTAAATCACGAATAAATCGTAGCTTATGGGCAGTTCCGCTTCTGACTTCGGTTTTTCAAGACAAAATGAATATTGGTTACAGTTTTGAATTTCGAAATTCGTTGTGACTCTGACACAATGAGCCAGATGCAACGTAAAATACTGCTAACTGTGACTCTTTTTATATGTTAACACACAATTAATCTAAACAAAATAAGTCAGAGTCACGTTGATTTTATACTGGTTGCGACTCTTTGTGTCAGAGTAACGGCGAATTTATTCGGTTCCCCAGTCCTGCTGGCTTACGCAGATGTGATTCCGGACATTTAAAATTTGATTTCGGGGTCCGGAATTTTTTTATTAGTTACATTTTAAATGTTTTTATTTCTATTTCTTTTCTAACTTAGTATGTTTTATCTTTCATTCGTAATTTGTGTATTCTAAAATTTTATTGATGCATCGTAGTTAAACTGCTCATCATGTAAGTATATCCGGCACCCAGCACGATATTTATTGTAATCAAACGGTCATGTGCGGTTTTGTAGTAACTATCGTGCTGGATTCCGGCTAAACTCACATGGTAAATGAAAAGATGAGCGGTTTAACTACGATCTGTTTACATTATTTCTTTACATTTTTTTTATTTATTTAGATTTTTATTTACATAAGTAATTGTTTTGTAAATTCCAGAGTTTGTTAACAAAATTCTTTTTTATCAGTCACTTTTTTATAAATGTTTTGTGCTTCTTCTTTTATTTTAGTACAACTGAGGATGACCGAAAAGCAGATCGAAAGCTTTTGTATATTATTATGTGACAAAAAACGTTTTAAGCTTGGTTGCTTTTGCTTTATCAAAACTTTGATTTCCCCTTGGAAAAATCTATAGCTGAAATATTCTGTACAGTTCCAGAAGCTCATCCGGAACTTTTTGTTTTTAGATTATTTTAAAAGCCCTAGTATATAAAGTATTGGTAAAAAATTCATAATATTACTCGTAAGTAAGATATTGTTATCGTAATAGTAATCATGTTCATCTTCTTATTCTTATTATATTTTATTTCAAAATATTTCTTCTTCTTTAACTCCCCGGGAGGTAAATTTCTGTCAAAGCGATGCACGAAAAGGGAAGAAATTTAATACACAGTGATACATTTTTTGTTAAGAATTCTTGCTATTATTAAACAACGTGGGTAAGTTTTGTCATTTAAAATGGTCTTCTTATTAGTAATAATTTTTTTAATTTTTTATTTATATTATAAATGAATTATCGGTGTCAGGGGAGCACCACATGGAGATAAAGCCCCACGGCACCACACAAACTATAATTAAAAAACGTGTGTAAATTTTGTATTATGTTCTTCTTCTCTTTATTATTAATATATTATTTTTCAAACGCTTATATCTTAAAACCGATATTCCTCCCTTGTTACTGATTGATCAGAAAAAAACATGAGCTCTTTGAAAAGCGTAGAAAATCGCGCAATAATTTACTTAGGAACCACTTTTTATTGATAAATGATACGTGTTCTATTGATAATATTAAAACTGTTTAAAAAGTATATTTCGGCAACGGAATGATTATACATATGTCATTGCGCAGCTAAAACTATAGTTTTTTAGGCTATTTTTTTAATTTAATTAAAAAAAGGGATAACCTAGCCTTGAAAAATGCTCTAAAAATAGAGCAGGAAGAAGGGGTGATTTTTCCCCGGGCGTATGATTTAATATATGTAATAATTTATACGTCGGGTGCAACATCAACGGTGTGCAGTGAAATTTTTGAAGTTTGAATCCAAAAAAATTTAAACAATTTTAACAAGTTTTGTTTCTATGGTTTGTACAAAAATGATGTGGACTAAAACAAAACTTTGGGTGAGCATATCTTGCTAACGATGAGGTCCATGTATACAAAAACCTTATCAGTATGCCTTTCAAAGTTAGCTATACAATAATATAATTATCGTCTATATCAACCTTTCTGTTAATAATAGCTAGCCTTGAAAAATGCTCTAAAAATAGAGCAGGAAACAGGGGAGATTTTTCCTCGGGCGTAACCAGGGCAAAATCGACACTTTTTTCAAATTTATAGTTGTATTTTATATATACAAATATAACCTTTTAATTGAAAAAGTGGCGATTTTGCGCTTGTCAAAGATTGCTATGAGTATGATTTTTTCAAATGAAATTTCATCAGACTAAAAAAAATGCAACAGTGCTGTGTGATTAGTTCAGTGTTTCAGTGTATAAACAAATCGTCATCATATGGCAGAAATTTTTATTCAGTGGCTAACTGCCCAAACCAAATGCAAACTTCCTAGTTCACATAATGTCCATCTCAGAGTAGTTCACATCTTTTCTGTCTAAACATACGCCCGGGAAAAAATCGCTCCTTTTTTCTGCTCTATTTTTAGAGTATTTTTCAAGGCTAGTTATTATTAACAGAAAGGTTGATTTAGACGATAATTACATTATTGTATAGCTAATTTTAAAGGCATACACTGATAAGGTTTTTGTATACATCGACCTCATCGTTAGCAAGATATTCTCACCAGAAGTTTAGTTTTACTCCATATCATTTTTGCACAAACCATAGAAACAAAACTTACTAAAATTGCTTAAACTTTTTTAGAATCCAACTTCAAAAATTTCACTGCACACCGTTGATGTTGCGTCCGACGTATAAATTATTACATATATTAAACGTAGAATATTTGGAATAATTTAAATTATTTTACAGTATTATGTTCAAAAGTTTTATTTATGAATTTTGCCTTCACATAAGTTTTTAATTATGAAAAATCTACATGTAAATTGCTTACATATAGTAAGTACAATTGTTTAACACATAGTCATACAATCTTTTACTCTGATGCATTGAATTGAATTTGAATTGAATTGAATTGAAAGCCTTTATTAATATTTCTACATAAATATAGTATTTTGAATTATAAACATTAAAATAGAAGAAATCCAAAAAAGTTTAATGCACAAATATTTATAGATCATACAATACATCCAATAGTAAAATACATAATGTTAATAAAAAAAACACAAAATACCATATTGGAAATAAATAAAAGGAAGGAAACACAGAGACCGAAGGCTACTTATATGTGCCTGCAAATTTCGTAAAATTACTGAAAGAAAAAAGTTTTAATTTTTTTTTAAAAGCTTTAATGAATTTGATTTTAAAATACACTCAGGTAAAACATTCCAATACCTTGCTACTCTCAAAGAAAAAGAATGAAATAATACATCTTTCTTAGCTTTAATTATTTTTAGCTTATCATAATGATCATTTTAACCCAAATACTCTCCCCAGCTAAAAAAATTAGAAAAATCAAGATCACTTATTTTGTTTATAATTGAGTAGCATAATGAAAGGTCAAAATGCATTCTCCTTTCTTCAAGAAATTGAAAATTTAAAAAATTTATTCGCTCAATATAACTAGATATTCGAATTAAACCACATTTTAAATATAATCGCCGTGTAAAATAGCGCTGGATTTTTTCAATACAATCAATATCCTTCAAAAAATATCGCGACTACACAGGAGTGCAGTACTCAATTGTGGGTCTAACAAAACTTTTATATGCTAAAAGTAATGCATCTACGTTTTTCGTTTGGAAACATTTAAAAATCATGTTAATTAGTTTATATGCTTTTTTTGATATAATTTTGCAATGATAAATGATTCAAAGAGCTACTAATAAAAACACCTAAATCTTGAACTTCTGAATCGGAATATATTTCTTTTCTGTTAATGAAAACAGGGTAAA